>VDFB02000003.1:604000067-604167761 GCA_007258455.2 Sequoia sempervirens
ATCCATGAAGATTTCTACATGATAATTTCATTTGAAGGTTTCAATATTGGTATGGTAAGTTGTGACATTGTTATGTTCACTTGTCATTCCTTCAATTACATGTTTCAATTCATTATCAATTTTGATTACTAAAATAGGGTTTGGCCAAGGAAAACCCCTATCCCCTAACAATCAACATTTTCTTCTTTATGATGTGTGTGATTTGTAGGTTTTAGGTTGAATATTTATGAAGAGGAAGATTTGAAAAATCAACTTTGGTGACTAGTACACATCATTCTTACCTCTCAAAAATCTAGTTTTTGATTATATGTATGGTTAGAATTTAGATATGCACCCCATATCAAGCTCATATTTGAATGGAAAATAGAGAATTAGTGATATCCATTTAGAAGATTCAAAATTTCTATGTTTCACTATGTTTATTCTATTTTTATATATTTTTAAACTAGTTGTGTTTATTAAATATTCATTTTCAATATCTTTTATCAACTAACTTTATATGTTTCTACTGTTAAAGAGAAAATATAATTTTGGCACAACCACAGTAGGAGGGTCATCAAGGAGAACAATCCAGACTATGCAACAAGAGTAACACAACAAAAACAACATAGAATATGGTGGAAAATGAAGATTAAAACATTCTTATTAACATAAATCTCAGTTACATTCAGCCGACAACATCCAGGCTCACAAATTTGGCTCACAAGCTAGATAAAATATACAACACTCTAACATGCTCCTATACGAGGCAAAATATTACATATCAAAACTAGGTATATTCTTTTGGATTGAAATATAATTGGTTGTTACTATCCTAATGATCGATTACAAGCTTTATAGCATATTCACAACTCTAGAAACATCTGCGTCAACCAAAGATCATCACATTCTCGAAGGAAAGAAAATGTAGCATGTGCATGAATATGTCGGCCTCAACTTTGAATTATTAATCAAGTGCATAAGACGAAGTGTGGACCTATAATGAAGGTTGGGAACACTCGCAGGAACATTTAGAATCACACCGTTAAGATCCGCAAGTCATGGGGACGATCCATGAACGATCAAATTAACCAAAAAGTTTTGCAATTATTCCATTGTCGGTTGAAGAAACTATCAAGAATTCCGGAAGTGATAACTTGTCGAAAAAAGATCCAATCACGCCCAAATCTTGAAACAACGAAAAATGAACATGTCCACAATGTACACAAAGATCCATAGGGTCTGGTGAGAAAACATAATGAATCCAACAGCATGAACTAAGCAAGAACATAACAAGAACAAAAACTAAAAGAAAATATTTTTGGTTGATGCAAGATTGCCAAGAACCAAGGATGCTCCTACATCATAAATCTAGGTTAATGAAAAGTGAGTCCCTCACTTTGCTAGGGCCAAAGGGAAACCAAGACGATCTACCTCAGCCCGAGAAATACAAGAATAATCCTCAACTGGTCTACCTTTCCACTTCACAAGATATTCTTTGTATTGTCTTCCATGAGTCTTCCTCCCATCTCTGACATCCAAAATATCTTCAATCTCATTTGACTTTTGTTTAGGAGACTTATTCTCCAATTTTCTTCACTTTCTTCACTAAACTCTACTTCATGATACTAATGTAGATCTGCAATGTTGAATATAGGAGATATACCCATACCTTCCGTTAACTCCACTTCATATGCATTTCTTGAATCAAATTTCTTCAAAATTCTACAAGGTCCGAACTTCCTCATCTTCAACTTGTTGTATGTGCCAATTGGTAATATCTCCTTCCTCAAAGATACCATTACTTCATTTCCAACTTTGAATTCCTTATGTCTCCTTTTTCCATCTGCTTTCTCCTTATACTTCTGGTTCATGTCTTCCAATTGTTGTTTCACTTGACTATGCAACTTCTTCATGTGTTCTGCAAATTCTTCTACTTCTGCACTCCTCTTATCTTTCATACTGATGTCTCAACTCTGATACACCTTTAGGATGAACTCCAATAACAATTTTGAAAGGTGTCTTTCCCGTACTCCTATTCACTAAATTGTTATAGGAAAACTCTGCTTGTGCAAGGGCTAAATCCCAACTTCCAGTCTTCTCTCTGACTAAGCATCTCAGCAAATTCCCTAAACTCCTATTTACTATTTTTTTCTGTCCATCAGTCTATGGGTGAAAAGTAGAATTGAACTTCAAGTCTATCTTCAACTTCTTCCAAAGTGTCCTCCAAAAGTAACCAACAAACTTTACATCTTTGTCTGAAACAATACTTCTAGGTAATCCATGTAATCTAAACACTTCTTCAAAAAACAAATCTACTACATGTACTACATCTGTTGTCTTCTTACAAGGTATGAAATGTGCCATCTTATAAAATCTATCGACCACCACAAATACAGAATCATTACCTCTTTGTGTCTTTGGAAAACCAAGAATGAAATCCATACTAATATCTTCCCAAGGTCTCTCTGGAACTGTCAAAGGCTTATACAATCCAACATTCTAACTACTCCCTTTTGCAACTTGAAAAACTCTACAACACTGCACAAATCTCCTAACATCCTTATGAATCTGTGGAAAAAAGTAATTTTCACTCACCAATGCCACTGTCTTATCAACTCCAAAGTGTCCTAACATTCCTCCACTATGCTTCTCCTTCACTAAGTTATCCCTCATTAAACTCCAGGGTATACACAACCGATTTCCTCTAAACAACATATCCCCTTGAATGAAATAATCCAACCACTGGCTTCTATCCTTTGAAACTAGTTCTTTGCAAGCTCTCCAAGGTTCTACAAAATCTGGGTCTTCCTCATACAAGTTCTTCAATTCATCAAAGCCGAACACTTCCACTCTCATCTCTGTCAATAAATTCCTTCTACTACTCAAAGCATCAACAACTCTATTTGACTTTCCACTCCTATGTTTCAAAACAAAATTATAGCTTTGTGAGAATTCTACCCATCTCATGTGTCTTTGATTCAACTTACCCTGACTATTCAAATATTGCAATGCTTGATTATCTGTATACAACAAAAATGCCTTAAGAAAAAAATAATGTCTCCACTTCTTCAAGGCTTGAACTATGGCATAAAAAATTCCTGATCATACATGGAATATCTTCTTCTAGCATCATTCAACTTCTCACTAAAATAAGCAACAAGTCTTCCCTCTTGACTCAACACTGCTCCAATTGCATTTCCACTTTCATCACAGTCTACTTGAAATAACTTATTGAAATCCGGTAAAGCCAACACAAGATTCTTAGTCACCTTCTACTTCAACAACTCAAAACTTTGGTTTGCTCTAGACGTCCATCTAAAATCCTTCCTATCTCCTCTCATTATTTATGTCATAGGACTGCAAATTGAACTAAAATTCCTAATGAACTTTCTGTAGAAACTAGCCAATCCATGGAATGATCTTACCTCTCCAATGCTTTCAGGTGTAGGCCACTCAACAATTTATCTTACCTTCTCAAGATCCATCTTCAGTCCATTCACAGATATCACAAATCCCATATATACCAACTCCTCCTTCATGAAACTACACTTCTTAATGTTTATCAACAACTTCTCCTCTCTCAACCTCTGCAAAACTTGTCTTATGTGCAACAAATTTTCTTCTCTACTCTTACTAAAAATCAATATGTCATCCAAATACACAATCACAAACTTACCTAATAATTTCTTCAATACTTCACTCATCAGCCTCATGAAAGTACTCGGTGCATTTTTCAATTCAAAAGGAATAACCAACCACTCATACAATCCTTCATTTATCTTGAATGTTATTTTCCACTCATCCCCTTGTTTGATTTTGATCTGATGATATCCACTCTTCAAATATATCTTTGTAAAGTACCTATCTCCACTCAAAAAATCCATAATGTCATCCATCCGGGGCTAGGGAAATCTATAATTCACGGTGATCTTGTTTATGGATCTAGAATCTGTACACATCCTCCATTCTCCATCCTTCTTAGGTGCTAGCACAGTAGGTACTACACATGGACTTAATATTTCTCTGATCAAACCCTTCTTCATCAATTCTTGTACTTTTCTATTCAACTCCTTATTCTCTCTTAGTGTCATCTGGTGTGCTGCTTTATTAGGAAAACTAGCTCCAGGAATCAGATCCATACAATGACTAATACTCCTTATAGGTGGTAATCCATTAGGTACATTATCTAAAATGATCTCCTCATATTCTATTAGTATCTCTTTTATCTCTTTTGGGTGTTCTACATGCTTCAAATCTTCAGCCTTCTTAGGCACCAAGGCATAACATACATTCTCATATCTCAACCCATCAAGGAATCTCCTTCCATCAACCAGACAAACCCTACCATTCATACAAACTTCAAATATAGGAACATCTTCCAAAGGAAACAAAATATGTTTAATCCCATTAGCAACAATGGTGTATATGTTCTTTCCATCATGAATAGCCTGTCTATCATACTGCCAAGGCTTTCCCAACAAAACATGACATATATCCATAGGCATGATATCACACAAAACTTCATCATGATAATTTCCTATTTTCAATTTCACCAAACATTTTTCACTTACCAGTATCGTATGCTCATCCTAGATCCAAGCTATCTGGTAGGGTTTCGGGTGCTTCAACCTTTCCAACTTTAATTTAGTCACTATTTCTTCTGAAACCAGGTTCTCAGAACTTCCACTATCAACAATCACTTTACAACATTTACCATTCACCTTGCATCTGGTCCAAAACAAATTCTTTCTTTGCAATGGTTCTTTCTCCAACTCACTTTGACATAATACTCTCTTGTTCACCAACACTTCTCCATCTTCTGGTTTATTAGGTGATACAACATGATCATCCTCTGTTCTCCCATTTTTCTTTGTCTTCTTGCTTGTCTCTCCTTGATTACATTCAAATGCTCTATGTCCTTCTCCACCACACTTAAAGCAAGTTCCTTTGAATACTCTTTTCTCCTGTCCTCTATCATCTCTTCTATAACCTTCATTTCAGTAACCACCATAACCTCCTCTTCTGTAAGAGTTACCATCACCTCTCTAGTATGAATTATCATTCTTAATGACCTCCTTATCCTTATTTTGATCTAGAAAAGATCCTCTTCCTCCTCCATTAAAATTTCTTCCTCTTTGAAATCTTCCACCTCTTCCTATTTGTCTTTGCTCATGTCTTTTGTTCAACTTCTCCTCTGCTTTTAGGGAACACTGATATGCCTCCTCCACACTCTGCAACTTGATCAAACTGATTTCATCCTGTATAGATGACCTCAATACATTCACATATCTGGCTACTTGCTCAATCTCATCCTCTGAATGTCTAGATCTGATATTCAACTTATAGAACTCCTCAGTATACTCTATCACACTAGATTCTCTTTGCTTCATATTTTGCAACTTCTTGAACAAACTAATCTAATAGTCTGCAAGCATAAATTTTGACTTCAACTTATTCACCATCTGATCCCATGACTTTATCTTTTCATTTCCTCTTCTCTTCCTATCTATCTACAAATGTTCCCACCAAAGGGATGCATGTCCTCTCAACTTCGTGCAAGAAAATTTCACCTTCTTATCTTCAGAGGTACCTTCAAATTCAAAATATTTTTCCATCTTTGTTATCCAATCTAACAATACATCTGAATCCAACTTACCATTATAATCTGGTGGATTGAAATGTAGTCTTGTTTTCACTTTAGTTAGGGCTCTTATGAACCTCTCTTCTCCCTGATCTAGGCCAGGTTTCTCATCTCTTCCTCTTTCTTCCTACACTTCTACTTCTTCATCACTCACATCATCAACTGGTTGACCTCTCCTCTAGGTCGTTTTGACTGCATCTAATCTGGCAGCAATTCCTCTTAACATCTCCATCACAGCTGGGTCTACATTTCCACGTGCTTCATTTCTACCATTTCTCCTTCCCGAAATCTTTACACAAGTCCTCTATAGCTGCAGGTCAGATCCCCAATCCACCACCTCACAAAAAATATTCAACAGGACTTCACAAACTCTGACAATATCACAAGGAATGAATCTTGCTCTAATACCAATCTGGCGCAACCACGGTAGGAGGGTCCTCAAGGAGAACAATCTGGACCGTGCAGCAAGAGTAACACAATGAAAGAAACAAAAAATATGGAGGAAAATGCAGATTAAAACCTTCTTATTAACATAAATATCAGTTACATTCGGTCGACAACATCTGGGCTTACAGATTCGGCTCACAGGCCAGATAAAATATACAACACTCTAACATGCTCCTATACGAGCCAAAATATTACATATCAAAACCTTATATTATTCTGGATCAAAATCTAATTGGTTTCTACTATCCTAATGATTGATTACAAGCTTTATAGCATATCCACAACTCTAGAAACATCCGTGTCGGCCAAAGATCATCACATTCTCCAACGAAAGAAAATGTAACATGCACATGAATAGGTCATTCTCAAATCTAAATTATTCTTCATCAGGTGCATAAGACAAAGTGTGGATCTATAATGAATGTCGGAAAAACTCCTAGGAACATTTAGAATCACACCGTTAGGATCTGCAAGTCACGGGGATGATCCACAAACGATCAAATTAACTGAAAAGTTTGAAATTATTCTGGTGCCAGTTCAAGAAACTATCAAGAATTATGGAAGTGATAACTTGCCAGAAAAAGATCCAATCATGCCCAAATCTTGGAACAAGGAAAATTAACATGTCCAAAATGTACACAAAGATCCACAGGGTCTGGTGAGAAAACATAATGAATCCACCAGCATGAACTGAGCAAGAACAAAACAAGAACAAAAACTGAAAGAAAATATTTTTGGTTGATGCAAGATTGCCAAGAACCAAGGATGCTCCTGCATCAAATTTAAATGTAGGATAAAATATAGATATTATTATAGCATCATAAATTTTCACTCTTGAAAATTTTAAACTAGGTTTAGCTCCACCTCATCTTCCTAGACCGAATTGTGTGTTTAATTTCCCATTTCATAATAATCTTTAGAAAATCATTAGTTGAATTGGGAATAATAGATTCATATATATTTACTAAAACAATGATAAATAGGGGGTGGGTGTTTTTATTAAAATGGACGTGTAATGAACCTATTTTCCTTTATTTCATTAGGAAATGAGATCCCCAAAAAGAATTGACTAACAACCCTTAGGTGAATCAAGTCAATGTGAGAATCTTTAGATTTCCTTATGTTTGAAGGACGGGGGTCAAGGTCAAACAACACTTTTTGGAGAAAAACTAGAAATAGAAATTCAACTACAAAATACAATCTAACACTTGAAATAACAATATTAAACTCAATATTTGCAGAACCAAAAAATATATTGTAGATCTGAGAAAGGTAGAAATGTGTTTACTAGTTACCAAAAGGTATTTTCTGAAGGTTGAATGGGACTCATTCACCCATGGGTGAATGGTTCTTCTTTTTGGATTTTTCTACAACTTTCAAGAGCCTCTAACACTAATTTGTAGCTTCTAACTTATCTAGGTTTCAATGTAGAAAAGTTAAAAATCAGATTTGTAGGTGAGATTTCATGATTTGACAATTTGACAACTTTTGCAACTTTGACAACTTTTCCAAATTTTCTCTTCAAAATGTCTTCAATCCTTCTTAAACCTGAATCTACAATCACACACTCAAGAGAGAAAAATGTTTATTTTTGGGTGAATGGGGGTTTGCCTTTTTCAAACCCCATTTTGGTAATCAAACCTTGAATTGAAATAATGAAATGAAAGAGGGAATAAATAATGAGCAAAGCTAGATGTTACCACTCAACAAACCCTTGAATGAAACCTTGATAATGGAGATCTTATGAATTCTACAACTTGCATGAAATGGTTGAATTGGATGTGGATCTTGACACTTGAATAATGTTTTGAATGCTTGAATTGATCTTGAAACCTACATCACAATGTTAGCTCCAAAAAACATGCATGATGCAAGAAGACTTTGACATGATGAATAGATCTTAAATGCTACAATAAATCTTTGATATATCTTCTCTTGAATGCCTTTGATTTGTCTTGAATTTCTCTAAAAATGCTCATAAAATTGCTATAACATTGCTCATGAAATTCTAGCTTCTTCTCTTGAAATTTCTAGGTGAAACTTAGTGAAATGAACTCTAGTTTCTTGTAAATGGTGTGTAGAGGAATGATAAGGGATTTATCAATCTAATTTTTGGTAGCAACATGGTAGGATTTGGATTGTAATATTCTGATGTATTCTTCACATTCCTTTCTAAGCCTAACAAGACCATTTGTTTTTATTTTTATTTATTATGGCTTCTTATAAATCTAAGCATGGGTTCCATAAGGTGTAGAGACACTTTTATAGCATGAGGAAGCATCACTAAAATATGCATGGGTTTTTTATTCAATGTAGCTCCTAGGAATAGAAATATATGAAGCATGTGCATGAAGACCCAAAGGAGAATTGTATATATATCAATTAGCCACATGGTTGGTCACACACTATGATGCAAGGTAAAAAATTGATGTGATATAAACTGATATGCCTCAAAAGATAGTAGCAAAAATATGGGTTTCTCAAAACCAACCACTATATATTTTATATTTGTTCTTACAAACCAACAATAATAATTATTTATTTATTTTGGATAGTAGAATCACAACATTAGAAAATGAGAAAATCCTTGGAAGAAACATAAGCACCAAGGGTATTTTTTCTGGTTCTTTACACCAACAAATTCATCAAGTTTATTTCAACCTAGTAATGTCTTATTGAGTGGTATCCCACCAATATATTCCAATAAAATTTAGTTCTTGACAATTGTGCAAATATTTTCCAGCATGAGTTGTTAACTAGGCAAAATCACCAAAATAAAATGTGTAATTATAAACTATTATATTATTAAGGTTCTCAAGATATGAATTAAGCTTATACTTCAGTAGTAATGGCTAAATTTTTTGATCCCTAGACATGACACCAATTTATTAGTGATCTATTTTTTAAGTACCAAATCTCTATAGTTGAATCCTTTTTCCAAATTTTAGTGGTGTAAACTTTTGGAAGAATACTGGTCATGAACTTTTGATCAGGTTCAAGAATGTTAGAACCAATTATTGAGATTTACAAAACCTCCTTCACTATTAGCTTAGCTAAACCATGGGGGGATTCTTTAAGGTGTTATTATAGATTTCAACATTGAACTACAAACTTGCTTTGATGCAAACCATAACCATTACATAATGCGCCCCTATAAATTAGTTTTTAGTTCATTCTTGTTTAATGGTTTGAGGAACTCAAGGTTTAGCATTTGATTATGTAGATTAATACAACATGATTTTTCTAATGCACTAAAAGATAGAACCTATAACGCTTATGCAACCAACCATGGTAATGAATAGATATGAATTACAACATAGAATTATCTGATGTTTATGATTTATTATATTTATTATACGTTATGGAATTAAAGAGGAGGTTTAGTTTATGCTAATAGGTACATATCCTAAATGGGAAACAAATTCAAGTAGGTACATATCCTATAAATTTGTTCTAATAGACCTTACATATTCTAAATGGGAAACAAATTCTAATATTATTGGGATAAATTTTCATGTGTATAACCTAGTTTACATGAACATATCCTAAATGGGAAACAAATTCTAAGATTATAAATGGGATATATTAATGAAGATATACTTGAAGAATAAATTTATCCCAATGTTCATGTAAACTAGGTTATACACATGAAAATGAATAAATAATTTTTTTTAGAGATTTATAAGAATCTACTTATTAATATAAAATAAATAAAAAATACATTTTTTCACTTAAGAAGATACACTAAAAAAACATTGGAATGATTTTATAATATTATAGTTGAGTAACTAGTTAAGAGCACATTCAGAAAAACAATATTCTAAGATACACTTAAGCAATGTCATATCTACTAATTAAACTCATTTTTTAGAAGTTATAGATGTTTTTTACACATTTTGGGAAAATTGGGATCATCAAAATATAAAATTCCTTTAACTTTTCAAGAAATACTAACCCTATGGCTTGTTTCTATATTTTCCCTTTTACTTTTTCCCTAATTTTGTATCTCTCAATTTCCATCCCCTTTTTAAGTGAAACTTTAGACCTTAAATATCCTTTGATTTGTATCTAGCAAAGGACTCTGATACCCTTTGGGGGTCATTTTCATTGAATCATAGTTGAAATCATGGTTTAAAAGTGTTTTGATTTTTAAAAAATCCATGTAAAAATATTTTTCTAATCTATGCCCATCCTTTTGATTGATGGTGATTGGGTCATGAAGTGCAGGAAAATCCATAAATATTTGAGACCATTACTTTAGTTGTTGAAATGTTCTAGGATAGATAACAATAGGAAAGTTGCATAAATTTTTCCTTTAGTTTCCTTTCTAAATCTTAAAGGGTGTGTGTTAGATATTTTTTCATTTTATTAGCCTTATCACATACATAAAGTGTTTGTGAACAAACAAAACCAATGACAAATCATCCATTAGTCTTTATCTCTACCTTTTCCTCATATTTGTTATAGTTTTCAAGTTATGACAAACCTTGTCACACTTTTGTATAGTTCAAAAACTCGTGAAATTTTTGACATTTGGAACTTGTCCTCTTTTCTCATTTTTTCTCTTTATTTCAATATTTTCTTTATCTTGTCTCACTTTTCTCTTTTTTTGAACTCATGATGCAAGAGCACCCAAACACATGTGCAATTAGCATTACCCAAGAAAAATTGCAATTGTTTATTTCAATTTTTGTTTTTTTAGGGATTTTTTCTAGTCTCTCATAGCATTGGCAACACATAGTGTGGTCACATTGGTAGGAAACTAGGTTTTGGTCATTGCCAGTTTTGGCACATAGTAGGTAGCCTTCACAAAAATAATTGTTCAAGAGGACTAGTGAATTTGCATGGTGGATCCTCATATAGGAAGATTTTTGGAAGAATTCTTGAATTATTGATGAAGGTTTCAAAGGTAAGTGCTTCCTTATTTTTGAGATTTAATGGCTTTTTGACTTGTGTTGGTAAATTGGTGAAAGTTTAAATTTTTGACTTATGTAGCACTTAAGGCCAAACATTTTGGCATAGGAATTAGGAATACTGAGATTCTTATCCTTGTCTGTTTTGGTGAGGTTTTGAGCTCTTGGTGAAAAATTATGGCCAAAGTCAATTTCAGCCTTATTAATAAACTAGTGTACTGCACTATTTGGTATAGTCCACATAATTTCTTCTTTCAATGATACTTTTGTAAAATCTGAGTCCAAGCATATAAGGATATTATCTTTCACCAAATTACTTTATGGCATAACATCCTTTGTAAGAGAATATTTAATCTCTATATTAGATATAATCATATAACTTGATACTCCATGAAGATAATATTTGAAAAACATTAAAGCTTTTAAAAGATCTTTCTACTAGCCTATAGAACTAGATGATGGGTTGCAACCTTATTTGGAATAAGGGGTTCATTGTTAATACATCTAATATTTTAATGCCCATTGAAAAAGCATCAACGAAGATCAAAGGTCAACACTTACATACAATCATAGAATTTTAGAAAGGAAATTCCTCAAGGGTACATTTTCTAAGTTTATTATTTAAAATATGAAGTATAACAATAATCCTAGAGACTCCAATAAGGAGATGAAACACTTGAATAGACCAATGAAAATTCATCTACCTAGGACGTCCACTTATTATTGGATTCTTGAATATAGAATTGGGAAGAGAAGGTCACACAGTTGAATGGGATAGATAAAGGTAGTGTGGGGAAAATACATAGGGCTACACAAAATAAATAGGAGAGACAACACCTTGGTTGAGGTGATTTCAACTCTGGAAGAATAGTGGGAGTAGTGGCAACTTGGGAGAGAATTTTTGGGATTGGTAAAGTCCCTAGAAATTAGAAAACTTAATACTATTATGGACACATAAATGAGAATATAAGGGGCACATCGTAGGGGAATAAACATGAAGGAACAATGGTTATAAAGCCATTTTCTAATGTGAAAGGATAATGTATGTAAGAGAGAGTACTACATAGCTATGCCAAAGAGAAGTGGCATGGAGAAAGGAGAAAGTGTAGAGCAAGGATAATGAAGGATGAATGATGCTAGAATGAGAAAAAATATAGATTAAAGAGTAAAGATAGAGATAATAGAGGGGCGTGGCCAAAACAAAGGAAAGGGATAAGGTCATGTTTAATATGGAATATAATGATTAATAATTGAATACCAATAATTTGCAATAGGAATGAGAAGGTATGCAATAGGGAAGAAAATTTCTAGAATAAAGGAGAGAATAACATTGCAAAATATAATTTGGAAACAAAAAAGAGTAGAATACAAAAATATTTGTAAACAAAGGATACCAAATGAAATTGCAAACAATTGTATGAATATGAAATTTTTATTGAAATAAACTGAGTTTCCTTTATAGTTTATTACAACCTTTTGTATCAATCTTGATTTGATGAATGAAATTGTCAAATAATTTTGAATTATCTACCAGCGTCGTCAACTTAGTATGAGGTTGTCCTATTTGCATAAATTCAAGTAGCTATTTTACTATAAATATGTAATTTTTGATAACCTATGAAATTAAGTAAAGGATTATTTATTTGTTCCAAATTTAGGTAGAGTGTTTGCCAGAACAATTTTGAGTTTTTGTTGTGGGACTCGATGGTAGATTAGTGTCTTTTCTTGTGTCAATTGGTAACAAAGTAGTGGATCTTGAGAGTGGAGGGAATCCACTAGGACCTACGAGAGAGTGAAGTAGTTGTAGAGAAGAAGCTCATCTAAGGGTTGTTACGGGTATGAGAAGTCCTGAGTAGCAATAGGGTATGTGCAGGATCATCATGGAAAAAATAGGCCCTTAAGTGGCAAAAAATTCAGAAAAATCAAAGTTAGGCAACTTGACGTAAAAATTTGAATAAGTTATCTATATTATTTCAAAAATATGTAAGAATAGAATCTATATAAAATTGAATGTAGTTTCTAAACTACTAGGTTTTTTGTTTTAAATCTTTTTGGTGAAAATTTGAAATTTCAATGCATTGGTACTTAAATTTCGGGGAAAAAATAAGTAGGTGTCTATCTAACCACCCTAACCACAATAAAATGATAATATTTTTTTATAAGACTTTAGATATAAGTGGAAGACTCATGTTCGGATGTGATGCATATTTTTTTGTAATTTTTTTCCGAGTAAATAATTAATTATGAATTTTTTATTACAACTTTTAAAAAATATAAAAACTCATATTTCTAACCACCTTAACTTGGTAAAAAATTCATGAAATTAATTTTTTTTTTAATCCTATAGTATGCGAAGCATAGAATGTGACACATGTTTTGGATTCAAAAAATGTGATATCGTTTGAAAGCTATAGATATTTTTCAATCAACCTATCAATCGGGAGTTTAGTTGTAATTCAAATAGAAAATGAATAATAATTACTTATTAAATTCAAAGTAAAGTATAATTTATATTGGTGGAAATCTGAGAATCTCCTTTAAAAACCCTTTTCGTTTCATCAATTTTGGGTAAAAAAAAGTCGTCATCCACATACCCATCATATCGCCACTTTTTAGCCCATCATGATCCTGCACATACCCAATAGAGATTGAAGTTATGAAGGAAAGTGTTTTCAGATTGTATAGTGTAGGATGTGTATGTGGAAGATTCCAGTAGTGAGATGAGATGGGGATACTATTGCTGAAGAGGCCTATGATATGGTAGGGTTGGATACAATATGAAAAAAGGAAGATTTTGGCAATGATGATTGACATTAATGTGAGAGTGAATATATTAGAAGCATAACAACATGATAAATTGGTCAAGCATGATGAGAATAAGCAAGAGGATGCTAGTGCAACAATGATTGAAAATGAAGAGGTGGGTTGTGAGAATGAAGAGGATGAAGATGTAGTGATGGAATACGAAGAGGTTGCAATAATAGAGCATGGAGAATATGATGATTTATTAGCTCAAATGTTGGAAATTCAAGAAGAGTGGATGTTGAAGCTCATTGTTGCAATGAAGGGAGAAGAATGAAAAGTTACAACTAGCAAGGATGTGGAAGATGTTGCAACTAAGGTAAAAAAAATTTATGATGATGTTAGTTTTTTTGGATAAGATGGTAGAAGGAGAGATGGATAGAGAATAATAGTATGTTTTAGATGCTACATAATTGCTTGTAGAGATTATGGAGGATGATGTAGGTGGATTTTGGTGAACATAGCCGATTTGTGGTGGGTTGGATCACACGAAAGAGTAGAGAGAATTTGGTGAAGTAGGATTATATATGGTGGATGTGAATCCATGAGAGGAGAGAGGAATGGTGAATGGATTTATGGAAAGATGGTATCCATTATGTCATTGAGATGTTAGAAAAAATAGAAGAAGATATAACTTGTGCACATGAATCAATTATGGAGTTCACTATAGGTTGGTTATAACCTGAAAGGGTAGTTCAACTACTCAACTCCACCTTTGTGAGCCTATGCTCACAAAATTTTTACTAGGTGTATCTTATGTAGGAGCACTGAGGTGCACTTGCAATCAGTATCACCCAAAAAAATTATAAATATTTATTTTATTTTTAGTTTTTTTAGGTTTTGTTCTAGTCTCTCGTAGTGTTGGAAACACATGGTGTGGTCAAATTGGCAGGAAGCTAGTTTTCACTCATTTTTAGTTTCAATGTATCGTATGAAACCTTCACAAAAACAATTTTTCAAGAGGACTTGTGAATTTTCATGGTGGATCCTCATATAGGAATATTTTTAGAAGAATTCTTGAATTATTGACAAAGATTTTGAAGTCAAGCACTTCCTGTTTTTGAGATTTAATGGTTTTCTAACTTGTGTTGGAAAATTGGTGAATTTTTTTTTTTTTTACTTCTGTAGAACATGAGGCCAAACATTTTGGCAAAGGTCTTAGGAATGCTAAGACACTTATCCCTATCTATTTCAGTGACACTTCAAGATCTTGGTGAAAAATTATGGTTGAAGTCAGTTTTCAGTCAGGTGATCCCACAATACTGGTTTACAATTCTAGTGAGGAAGGAAAATTGCAAAAACTCTCCTATGAAAAAAAATATATTTTTAGGGGTTTTCAAAAACTAGGGTGTTCAAATGGACCCTAGTTCAAGCGAACCCTATTAAATGATGGGACCCACTTTTTTTGCATTTTTTTATAACAAAAACAATGGAAAAGTGAATAGAAGGGGGGGTTCGCTCAAACTAGGTTTCATTTGAACCTTGGTTCTAGTGAACCTCCAAGGGGGGTTCGCTCAAACTTGGGTTTGAATTTTAATCCTCCCTTTTCCCCCTACTCCCCCTATTGCACCAAATTTCTGCAGAATTTTTCCTTTCGAAGCTCGGGTTGAGGATGAAAATGGAGGAGACTTCATAGACCCAACTAGATGATGGTAGTCCTCAAAATGAGCTATCCATGAAATATAATTTTAATATGTTTTGGTTTTATTATGTATTTTAGGGTATGTTCAGGATCGTCATGGAAAAAAAAGACCCTTAAGTGGTGAAAAATTCAGAAAAAACAGAGTTAGGCAACTTGACGTAAAAATTGAATAAGTTATCTATATTATTTCAAAAATATGTAAGAATAGAATCTATAGAAAATTGAATGTAGTTTCTAAACTACTAGGCTTATTTTTAAAAAATAAAATTTATTTGGTGAAAATTTGAAATTTCAATGTAGTAGTACTTCAATTTCAGGGATAAAATAAGAAGTAGGAGTGTCCGACCACCTAACCACAATAAAATGATAATATTATTTTATAAAATTTTAGATATAAGTAGAGGACTCATGTCGATGTGATGCATATTTTTTGTAATTTTTTCCAAGTAAATAATTAATTATGATTTTTATTAAAATTTTTAAAAATATAAAAACTCATATGTCTAACCACCTTAACTTGGTTAAAACTTCATGAAATTCATTTTTTTTAATCCTATATTATGTGAAGCATAGAATGTGACACATGTTTTGGATTGAAAAAATGTGATACTGTTTGAAAGCTATAGATGTTTTTCAATCAACCTATCAATTAGTACTTTAATTGTAATTCAAATAGAAAATGAATAATAATAATTTATTAAATTCAAAGTAAAGCATAATTCATATTGGTGGAAAGCTGAGAATCTCCTTTAAAAACCATTTTCGTTTCATCAATTTTGGGTGTAAAAAAAGTCGTCAGCCACATACCCTACACATACCTATCATATCGCCACTTTTTGACCCATCATGATCCTGCACATACCCTTTATCTTTTAGTTTGTTTAAAAATAGGTTTTTCACCAAAAATAAAGATCTTTGTTCTCCACATGTGGAAAAATAGCATATTATCAAAAAAAAATTGAAAAATATTAGTGCACTAGATATTCATGTCCTTGATCCAACAAGAAAAAATAAATTGAATTTCGATACATACAAAAAAAAATATGCTTTAACCAATGAATCATGTCTAAATTGTTAAAGGTTCGACTTTGAAACTTAATTAAGAAAAAAATATTCAATGAAATGCTACGAAACCAATTCCATGCACTAGATATCATCGCTATGAATCTAAATTTGAAAAAAAATAGAATTTTATCCTTCATAGAAAAGAAATTGTGTTAGCCAGTGACGTCACTCTTTAAAAATAGTGTTTATTGTTAATAACTAGTTTTCAAAAGAGATGGAAAATGAAGTGCTCTCTGATTTGAATTTTTTAAAAATATATATATATAGAATCTACAGACAAAATTTCATAAATCACTAGTTTACATCATCTTCAAATTCCTCATGGTTTAGCCGCTATAGGTGCTCGAAAGTGAAGATTTAGTTAAAAAAAAATAGTTCAATGTCCAGTTTGACCAAAATTTGTAAACCAGTATTGTGGGATCACCCAGCCTCATCAATAAATTGTCGTAATACATTGTTTAGTATAGTCCACATAATTGCTTCTTTCAATGATACTTTTGTCAAAATCCAAGTCCAAGCATAGAAGTATATGATCTTGCACCAATATTAGTTTGATGGCATAACATCCTTTTTCCAAGAATATTTACTCTTCATAATAGATATAATCATATAACTTTATAATCCATGGAGATAATATTTGAAAAACATTAAAGATTTTAAAAGTTCCTTTTGTTGGCCTATAGAACTAGATGATGGGTTGCGACCTTATGTGGAATAAGGGGTTAATTATTAATACATCTAATATTCTAATGCCCATTGAAAAGAATCAATAAAGACAAATTTCAGCACTTATATCCAATCATAGAATTTTAGAAAGGGGGTGATCCCACAAAGTTGGTTTACAATTTTTGGGAGATTCTGATTTTTGCTGAAATCATATATTTTTAGAAAATATAATGATTTAAGCCTTAAAAAGTTTCATTTAAAGCATTCCAATTGAAGAGGGTTTTATCAAACCCTCTTGGATAGAACCCCGCTAGTTTTAAACCATACCTATAACAGAGTCTCCTTTACACCCATCAAAATGTTGATAAAAAAACACTTTTGATTTACCTTTTGGGGGATCAAATGAATTCATTTAAAATTTATTTTTTGTATGTAGTCCTTATTATAAGCTTCCCAAAAAGTATAATTTTAAATAAATTTAATTTTATTATTATATTTATTTTATATTTCTTGTGAATGTAAGTTTTTCACCAAAAAATCAAGCTCCTTGTTTTGCACATGTGAAAAAATAGAAGATTATAAAAAAAAATTTGAAAAATATGAGTGCACTAGATATTAAAGTCCTGGATCCAACCAAAAAAAAAAGAATTTTGATACATACAAAAAATGATGTGTTATACAGTCTTCCTATGTCTGAATTGTAATTGGTTTGAATTTGAAACTTGATTAAGGAAAAAATATTCAATAAAATGCTATGAAACCAATTGGAAGCACTAGATATCGTAGTTACAAATCTAAATTCTGAAAAAATAGAATTTTATCCTTCATGGAAAACAAATTATGTGTTATACGGTGAACGTCACTCCTTAAAAATGGTGTTTACTGAAAAAAACTAGTTTTTGAAGGAGATGGAAAAAGAAGTGCAATTTGATTCCAATTTTTTTGAAAAAAGTATATTTAGAATCTACAGACAAAATGTCACAAATCACTAGTTTACATCATCTTCAAATTCCTCATGGTTTAGCCGCTATAGGTGCCCGAAAGTGAAGATTTAGTTAGAAAAAATCAGTTTGTGTCTAGTTTGGCCAAAAATTGTAAACCAGTATTATGGGATCACCCAAGGCAACACCTCAAGGGTGCATTTTTTAAGATTATTATGTAAAATATGAAGTATAACATACTATTGAGATACCAATAAGGAGAAGAAGTGCTTGAATATACCAATGACCATTCATTTCCCTAGGATGTCCACCAGTTATTTTGTTCCTAAATGCAAACTTGAGAAGAGGAGGCCACGTAGTTGAATGAGATAATGGAAGGCAACATGGGGGAAAATATAGGGCTATGTACAAGAAAATAGGAGGGGAAACACCTTTATTGAGGTTATTTCAATTCTCGAAGAAGAGTGGGAGTAGTGGCGGCCTGGGAGAGAAGTCATGGGACTAGTAAAGTCCCTATAAATTAGAAAACATAATATTGTTATGGACACACAAATAAGAATATAAGGGGCACATAGTAGGGGAATAAACAAGAGGGCGTAATGGTTATAAAGGCATTCTCTAATGTGAAAGGATTTTGTATGCAAGAGAGAGGAAAATGTAGTCATGCCAAAGAGAAGTGGCATATTGAAAGGATGAAGCGATGCTAGAATGAGAAGAAAAATAGATTAAAGAGTAAAGATAGAGAATAGAGGGGCATGATTGGAATAGAGAAAATGGATAAGGTGAAGTTTAATATTGAATGTAACGATTAAGAATTGAACATCAATAATTTGTAACAAGAATGAGAAGGTACGCAATAGGGAAGAAAATTGTTGTAATAAAGGGCAGAATACCACTAAAAAAAATAGTTTGGGAAGGACAAAGAGCAGAATTGAAATAAGTAAAAATAGGAGACCAAATGAAAGTTTAGAAAATTATACGACTTTGAAATTTTGATTGAAATAAATTGAATTTCCTTTCAGCTTAGTGTAACCTTTTGTATCAATCTTGATTTGAAAATAAAATTGTCAAATAATTTCAAATCGGTTGCCAACGTTGTCAACTTGGTATGAGTTTGTACTATTGGGAATAGGATGCCATTTAATTGCAATCTTAAACATTATTTCATGCATCTCCCAAGTCCTTGGAAAGTGTTACCCAACACTAGGATTAGAAAGAGATTAAATTTGAATGAAATGAACATGTTAATTGACATTTGTAATTAATTCTAAATGATAGGAACATGTGAGGGTGTCCAAGATGACTTCCTAAATAATAGGAGAACATGGGGTGCCCACATGGAAGGTGGAACCCACCTTGAGTTAAGTTAACTATTTGGAGAAAAAGATAACACTTCAGTAATGCATGTAAAGATCCTAGAAATTAGAGATTGATGTTTACATGCATGGAGTTTAGTTTAGTTTAGTTTAGTTTAGATCAATTCAGTTCAGTTCAGTTCAGTATTAGTTCAGTATCAGTTCAGTTCAATTTAGTTGAGTTGAGTTGAGTTGAGTTGAGTTTAGTTCAGTTCAATTATGGTTCAGTTATCTTCAATTCCATGTAGTTAGTTTTAGTTGAATGCTAGTTGAATTTAGTTGACTTGGAATGCATGACTAATGACTTGAGTTGCATGACAGATAACAGGTCATACATTCAGTTAAGTGGGGATGATCAACCATGCATCCTATTTGCATGAATTTATGAAGAGATATATTTTAGCTAATAGATATTGACTTGGACCCACCTTGGGCGCCCAAGTTGGCATCTTGGTGTTAACACTTTTGAATGATAAGATATTTTATAAGGCTATGTTAAGTGGGCCCATTCTTGGGTAAGTGGGCCCATTCTTGGGTGCCAACTTTGAGGAGAAGCTTACAAGATATCTTTGTAATCAACGTTGAGTTAGGACTTTAGTTTTGGACACCCAAATTGATGAAGGACTTAGTTTGACATTGTTTTTCATGGAAGAACTCTGCTTGCAAAGAATAGGCGTAGGTTTTGTGAGATAAGCTTTGTGCTTTGTAATTGACAAATCTTTGGAGTTTTCAAGGCTCATTATTGTCTATAAATTGGAGCAAGTTGAAGAGAGTTTTATCATATTTTATTGCATGTTGTGAAGAAGAATTATTGAAGGAAAAGAACCATCTCAAGAAAGGATTCATAAAAGAATTATTGTAATCTTGTTCCAAGGTTAAATAATACAAGCACTATTGATTCTGGTGGTGGAGTTTTTTCCCAAAAGGGTTTCTCCACGGTATATGTTATGTCATTTCTATCTTCTGGTTTTATTCTTCTACAATCTTCTGTCTACTTCTACAAATGGTAAAATGAATCTAAACAGATAATCATCCACAAAGAAATTGTAACAAAGAACACTTATTTAGATCTACAATCTCATAGTTTTACAAAGTATTAAGCTACATAATTACCTCCATTTGCAACACTTGGTATCAGAGCTAACGGTTGGGGTAGAGTTTGGGTCGCCTTTCTCTTAAAATTTTGAAGGTTTTTTGGCTATAGTGGGATATTTTTTCTATTGTGTTATTGCTGATTTTGGAAAATAAGTTTGTTACAATGAGTTTTAATTCTCATTTAGATATTGAAAGATTCAATGGATCTAATTATGAGATGTGGAAACTAAAAATGGAGGATCTCCTTGAAGAGAGAGATCAATGGTTAGTTGTTGGTAATGAGACAAAGTCACCTACAATGATGCCAGATGAGCATTGGGCTAAGCTTGATAAGAAGGCAAGAGGTACCATAAGATTATGTCTTGTTAATATTGTTCTCTTGAATTAAAAAAAAAAAAACTACTGCATAGAAGCTGTGGAAGAGAATAGGTGATATCTATCAAACCAAAATTCTTACTAATAAGTTGTATCTGAAAAGAGAGTTGTATTCTTTAACGATGAAAGATGGTGATTCTGTTGCAAATCATTTGAATGCTTTTAATTTGATTCTAAGTCAGTTAGCATCTGTAGATGTAAAGCTAGAAGATGAAGATAAATTCATTTTGTTACTTTTTTCTTTACTAGAATCTTGGGAAAATCTAATTGTTGCTATCGGTGGTAGTGGTGCAGATCCAAAGATGGACAATATAATTTATACTCTCCTATCATAGGAGATGAGGAGAAAGTCTAAAACAGAAATACAAGATGCCTTGTTTGTAAAAGGTAGGCCTGAGAAAAAGGAAACTAAGGGAGACAAGGAAGGGAAGGGTAAGTCTGAAGGATGGAGTAAGGTAAAGTTTTGGAATTGTGGGAAACCAGGACATTTGAAGAAGGATTGTAAGAACAAGAAAAAGAGTTATGATTCTTCTACAGAGGAATCCTCGAATGATGATAATAATGCATTGATCATTTCATGTAAAAATGTTAGTGATGACTCTTTTCTTGATGTTAAAGAGTGATCTTCATGAAGAGGATGGTAGTCATGATGCCATGTGTAGCTCATACCACAGTTCGGTGGGAGTTGTTGAAAGTGACGTGGATGCATCATTGGTAAGGTTATCTTCATGTGATTGGGGATATGTTTGTACCATATAAAAAAGTAAGTCTTGCTTGATTTGGGGAATAATTGATGACAAATTGGACTTAATGAGGCCTTCATTCAGTGGTGTGAGGTGTTTTACACATCCACACTAGGTCTTGGACCCTTGCAAATTGAATAAAATACATCTAACAATGTCTTGTAAAGGTGTTGTAAAGTGTTGTAAGAGACTTTCACACCTTTCTAGACTTAATGAACCCATTTTCCCCTAATCCAACATTATAAAATGTATTTAATTACATTATCACATCAATCTAGAAGGCTTGTAAATTAAACTTAATGATAATCTAGTGTTGTAATGTGTTTTACACATTCACATTGGATGTTGTTCCTTTCTAGGCTATGTGGACCTCATTTTAATGGTGTAAAGTGTATTTAATCACACTTTCATATTGAATTTTGTTTCCCAATCCCTAATTGATCTTTACATCATCATTAATAGGCCCCTATTACCCCATATTGTGCATCCCAAGGCAATATTTGATGAAATAACTGGCAAAGTCACCATATAAACCTAATTTATGCATTCCCCAACAACCCAGCTAGCAAATGGACCCCTCTAGGACTGATTCACCCAAGGTGGCGAATGAGTCCCATTTGGGTCAATTTTGACTTTTGAGTGGGAAAAAATAGGTTTTAAGTTTAATTTTTATTCATGTCGGCCTTGGGGATCCAATTTATGGGAAAATAAGATAAATTTACTTTAAAATCAAGTCTCCAAACCCTAATTCACATCTCTTAGCTCATTCACACATCTCTTATCATTCATTCATCATTTATCTTCTATCTCAAGTCAAGCAAGTTAGGGTTTCAAAATTTCAAATCATTAAGATAGCAATTTTCAGACATTCAAGGGTAGACTCTTCGTATTTTGTTGCAGACATTCAAGATCAATCTTCATGGTAAGGTAATAACTCCATTATTGCATGCTTCATTACATTCTTTCATCATTTTGGTTTAATTTCCTACAAAGGGGTTTGACCAAGGCAAACCCCCTCTATACATCTAAAAATGGTCTAGATAATCTAATTAATTAAATACAATTTATTTGATTAATTAACATTTAATTCCTCTACTATTAAATAAATAGAAATATTTATTTATATAGTTGACATTTAAATTCTTCTATCTTTATCATATTATTTCGTCTTGATTAAATAAACAAAATTTATTTTGTTCTATTTAATTATTATTTTCTAATTCTCCTATCAAATTCTATCCTAATCACATCATTCTACCTTAATTAAATAAACAAATCACATACATTTGTTTATTTAATTATCTATTTTCTTCCATCTTAATTTAATAAACAACTTACTATAGTTTGTTTTATTAAATTTAAATATCTTCTTTTGCTAAAATTTGAATAAATCCAAATATTCAAATAAAAGTCATGTTTCTATAGCTAATCATATCCACCTACCAAATTAGATACTTGATATCTAATTAATTCATCTCAACCTTCACGGGAAAATTTGGAAACAAATTGAAGACAATTTTGTAGGTAAACTTCTTCATCTTCTTCCATCGATTCTTCCTATCTTTTGGCTGAGTGTTTTTGTGGGGAGGAACAATCTCCATAATCAACTCAGATATCTTCATCTCTCACCATTGACTCCTTCAAATCAAATATAGACCTTTGCTTTGCTTCCCCTTCACAAATGTGTTGTCGGGAATCTATAAATACAACCTCTTTTCACAAGAAGTGGATCCCAACTTTATGCAATCTTACTCTGGAGAAATATCAATTGAGCAATCAAGCATTTTAGCAAAAAGCAATAGCAATAGCAATAGCAATCATTTTAGAATAGAAATCATGGATTTTCATTTAGTTGCATCTTAGTTTACTGTAGCTTCTTTTATCAAGTTTCATGTCAAGCATAATCACAATATCATCAACATATTATTTATCAATCATCACATAAGATTAGTTTCTTGCATTTAAAAGTATCTCATTCTCTAGATTGGCATTTTAACAGTCACAATGCTTACAAAAACTGAGAGCCCCGTGATTTAATAAATATTTGGAGATAGAGAGAAATATGACGCTTTCAATAGATTCTTGCTTTAAATTAGTTAAATTGTTTGTTTGAATCTATTGATATAATGTCTTATTGATTGTGTTGATTATCATTTACGCATATTTTACTCACACATAAATTGGTCATGGGGCCGAAAACCCCATTTTAACATCTTTTTTTTCTTCTGAAAAGTGTACTTGCAGGCTTTTGACGTGTTTCTTTTAGCCCGATCGAGAGATCTTATGGTGCATACGAAAGATACTTTAGCGCATCAGCAGAATCTTCCAGCGCATCTGCGTACTGTTCCAACGCATCCAAATCTTTGTGTCACTAGTCAAGAAGTTTTCCTTCAGCACATTGTCCTTTTCCTTTAGCGCATCCATCAATTTTGGTAGCACATAGGACTTTTATTATAGCACATTTAAATTCTCTTTTGGCACATCTAATAACTATTGTGGCACATCTGAATACTTTTGCAGAATTTTGAAAATCTGAGGACTAATCACTATTTTTTGTCTTTCAGGTACAAAATATGCTTGTCAAAGATGATGATCAGAAACATTTACGCCAGTCAAAGACAAAAATTCACAAATTACTAATGGTGTTTGTAGGTGTGCGAACCCTTTTCCTAGTACCTGCAAAACAACATGAATAAATGAGTTAGACAAGGAATTACAAGCTAAAACAAGGATTCCCCATGAAATCCATTTGCAAACTCAAAAATAGGAAAGAAATTGATGAAGAACACAATACAAAAGATATAACTAGATTTAATCCTAATTAGAGAAGCAAACACTTGATCCCATGGGGGAATTGGTGCCAATTTGATGTGAAAATTGGCCCTTTCCTAATTCCTATGATGAAATATTGATATGTTGAAGATGATATTGATCCACTTTTGATGGAAGATGAGAACTCCAAGCCAAATTTGCAAAAATCCTAGCTAAGAATTCAAATGATGGATGAGAATGGCTAAGTAATTTAGCATGGTAACTTTGCAATGTTTGTGGATGATGAAATGAGGAGAGGAACTCTTCATTTATAGGATTCCAAGATGGATGAATGCCCAAATTTGAGCAATGTGGGACTAACATTCATCCAATGATATGGTGCCACTTGTCAAGCTATGAATGGATGATGGATGTGCAAGATTTGGGGTTTGTGCCAATAAATGCCAATATTTGAAATTCAAATTTGTTGAAATGGCATGCAAGAGGGAAGGGAAAATGCAATAAATGTCACATGGCTCAAGGCAAAGGACATGTAAGAGGTTTTAATGCCTTGTTGGATGTACATGTTGACCTGGAATTTTTGAATTCAAATTGAGGGAATATTCCAAAGATGCCTTGTGAGGAAAATAGATTTATTAAATGAATTAAATCTATTTTCATGTGCAACTTGCATTATCTAGAGGATGTGACATGAGATGAGGTTAAATTAATCAAGGGTTAATTAATTTAATAGGAGATTAGATGATGTGACTTATTTGACTTAGATTTATGGATTTATTTAGATCAAATAAGAGAGGAATATGATAAGAGGCTAATTAAATAAGGATTTTGATTTATTTAATTAGAAGGGATGGTGTTAGATTAAATCAAATAAGGTTTTAATTTATTTAATTTAATGGATAGGCTTTAGAGATATAATCAAATAAATTGATTATTTAATTAAATAGGCATAATTAGATCAGATGGATTGATTTAATTAACAAGAGAAAGTGACTTAATTAGACAAAATGATTTATTTAATTAAGAGAGGAATATTGATGAATTTAATCAGATTGGGGAATTTGATTAAACGGTTAGACTGAGGGATGATTCAGGAAGAAACGATGTTAGTAAGTCAGGATCGAATGCACGATGTCAATCAATATATTTTACGTGTCTACATTTTGCCCCTCTTTGAAGCAATGCACTCGTTGCGTTGGTTCAAAGAATAACCGATCTCGATCAAAGCCAAAAATATTCGATACTTAAAAATTGCCCCACTGCTGCCTGGTGAGAGAAATATGCCAATATAATGCCCCCTCAAGAGATTGGATGAAAATTTTAATTTTTTGGCTGATCTCGCAAAAAAAAGTGACAAAGTACCGAACAGGTCCAAAAGGGGTCCAGGAGGCTAAAAACGTGTCTAAATGCAATAAAACGATGAAAAAGAAGCCTCAAACAGAGAAAAACAGGTTCGGGGGTCCAAAACCCTAGCAGGATAGCCATTTAGGGTTAAAAAACCCTAATTTTTAGGCTTAAAAGGGGCCCGAGGGGTCACTTTCAAGTCATTTTCACACACCTCTGCTAGCAAACCTTGAGATTCGAGCTCTGACCCTCCGACGATATGGTGCAACGACAGCTTCCTCTACACATTTCGGATTGAGTTTGGACCTACCAGCAGCCACCTGGCATTGAGGCACCGGTATGTGATTCTTACCAAAGCTTAATTTTTTCATTTTATGCATTTATTAGCCCACTTTTAAAAGATGAGCTTACTCAGAACAAGAGCTATTATAGCGCCTTCGACAACTGAATTATTGCCGCGCTAGGCCATTTTCGCGCCCGCAGCGATGCTATTAGTGTCATGGCCCGGTGCAATCAGGGTTCTCGGCACCGCCTTGTTGGGCTCGGGCTTCGGCCAGTAGGTCTGGTTAAAAGTCGCATGGTGCCCTTTCATGTAGAAAATTGTGATCTTGCTGGGGATAAAAAGTCTTGTGCGATAACTCTATTTAGCTTAAGTGGGGTCGATTAGTGAGTTTGAGAAACTCAAAGCTGCGGCGCCATCTGCTTACCTTCTTTGGAAAAACTTGGAGTGTTAGGCGGGATTTTTCAAAAGAATTTTATCGGCTGCTGATCACCGGGGCCAGGCCTAGGGAGCTTTATTCTCGGGAGCACCAGTCGCGAGATTTGGCGAGCGTCCTACGAGACTTGAGCGACAGAGACCAGGACCAACTGGGAGCTGCTGGCTTATGGCATATTGCATACGCAGCGCCCATGCGCACACACCTCGGGATGTTGTTAGCGCTGGCCGAGAGGTGGCACAGTGAGACATCGTCATTTTATCTTCCCACTGGCGAGGTGACCGTCACCTTGGAGGACGTCTGGCACATTCTACGATTGCCCATTCATGGCCGCTGGGTGATCTATGACATGGAGGAGGGACGCGAGTGCTGCATCCGAGTCCTCACCACTTGAGACATTATTTTCTACGAGGGTTAGATCAAGTTGGAGCGGTACAGGGTTATGGCACCTCCCTTCCGCTGGGTGATTGTGGCGATCATTTCAGGTTTGGTTGCCCTAGACAAATGAGGGCAGTATTTCAGTTCGAGCTGGGGATACTGCTGGGAGAGGATGGTTCGGGATAGGCTGGTTCGTTTTGCATGGGGGCCTGTCCTTCTCGCCTCACTTTACAGAGATTTACATGAGTATGTATACATTGATGGCAGAGCACTGGGAGCTGGAGTGACACTCCTGCATGTTTGGGCATGAGAGCACATTTTTGTGCTACATCCATGGGTGGTTCCAGTTCTGACGAGGGCAGAGGATGCCCTCGTGGCACTATACAGAGGCGGTGTGTCCTTCACACACACTGGTGAGCATGGGATCCCCTACTGGAGGTGAGTCTTGGATGAGATGCTTGTCTTTACTTGGTGTCCATACCTTGGTCGACCCGGATGGGCCGACGATGTTGCTCAGCTCTTCTATTGCCACCAGGATCGATATATGCAAGGGCGAGAGCACACAATGATTGAGCGGTACCTGCCCGAGTGTGTACAACGTTAGTTTGGAGAGCCACAGGATCGGCCTGATGATGGTTATGTAGCCGTCTTTGCACACAGCATAACACAAATAGCATAGGGGCCTGACATTCCTACCATGGAGGCAGTTGACAGCTTTCAGCAGCTGGTAGCCCGGCCGTGGGCTTATGATCAGGGCCCAGCAGATCCAGGCACCACACAGGCCTTCAGAGATTGGTTCAGACCTCCCCTATGGTTGACCATTCTAGGTGAGGATCCAGAGGCACACAGGGTCAGAGGCAGGGGGAGAGGACGAGGATGAGGGCGAGGACCGAGGGTCGAGATTTGACAAGATCCACCTGGGGTGCCCCCAGTTCTACCAGGTCACGGGGACATCCATATGCAGGATTAGTAGTAGAATCTGCCAGTCCCACCACCATGAGCCAAGGGTGAGGACCAAGTTCACGCGCAACCATGGGTACAGCTGGTAGGGCAGGCAAACGCACAAGATGCTTTGATTTTACAGCTACAATCCTAGGTTCTGGCAGTACCAGCAGAGAGAGACTAGGCATAGGCTGAGAGGGAGCAGCTCAGAGTAGAGAGGGATCAGGTGATGCAGTAGAGACAGGTTGCAGAGCTACAGGCAGCCACAGAGCTAGGTTGTAGGTAGCATATTGAGAGCATGACAACCTCCTCATCCCAGGGTACAGTGCCGATGCAATCCTACAGGGATGCTATCCAAGAGATAGAGTACTAACATCAAGCTTACCATGAGACTGTACCTAGAGCAGATTGGGTCCCTCAGTACTCAGAGCGGGCTAGCCAAAGACCACCAGAGGGTCATGGTGACAGGGGTGAGGGTAGCATTCACGAAGATCGCGCGTGATCTAGATGATACACACTTTTTGTGCCTTATGGGCTCATTTTTGATAGCCTGATGGGCGTTTTGTACTGATTGACACATATGTATAGTGATCCAATTATTCTTTGTACTATGACAGTTGATGATATGATATATATATATATGAGCCGATTTTGATGTGATGCAATGCGTTCTTTTATTTATGCATGGATGGTTTATTTCTATATGCTTTGCAGTGATGTTCTATGGATGCATTTATTTCTAATGATGTATGTGTTATGATTATGACTAACAGATCTATATTATGCTAACCTATGATATGATGTGCAATGATGTTAACTATATGATGGTTTATTTTATGCCAATGCGATATGTGAAATGATTTGATTTATGGTATATACAATGATGTGTGGAATATGCTTATATATGAGATGATTTATGAATGGATGTAATATGATGCAATGGTCGTGATATGATGCTAATGCATAATGAAATTGAGATACTTAGAATAACAAATGTTATTATCCTAAGTGATGATGTATGTGATGCAGTGATATGCTGATGCGTAATGTAATGTGATGATATGATGTCATAATGTTATGCGAGTATGTATGCGTAATGAATTAAATGCTTATATACCTATTGCTTATGATTATGCAGTAATGATTATGGAATGTTTTTGTAGATGCTATGTGATGATTTAGATGGTAATATGAAATGAAATGCAAATGAATGTTTATGCAATGATTGATATAATGCCATGAGATGCAATGTAATGGGTGAAATGCAATGACATGGATGCACCTATTTATGAAGAATGTTTATGATAACCTATTTTTATAATGATAAGAATGCGATGTTTCCTATATTATATGCTTATGCAATGTGTATGATTCCTATATGATATGCTTATGCAATATGCTAATGATTTTGTGGATGCAGGATCAATGATGATGATGGTGATGATGATCAATTGTCATAGTACCTTGTTAGCGCGGTAAGTAAGAAAAGAAGAAGTCATTTCAACAAGACACAAAATGACACAAATGTAGATGATGATGATGATGATGATGATGATGATGATGATGATGATGATGATGATGATGATGATGATGATGATTACTTGCCGAGGAATTGGGATTTTCAAAGGGCCAAATTTTCTTCTGTTTGATAACACATGTGGTACGATGCATCAAGGTATAGAGAACCAAGATGGCGTTGTACCTGGGCAGTGTGATGGACCTTGACTCGACAATCAGATAGGAGTATTCTTGTTCACACCTGACATACAGAAACCTTGTTAGGATGCACTTCAGAAGTTTCAAACACCTCGGACCAAAACACGGAAAGGTAAACCTGTCCCTGTAATAGTCAACAAGTTTCCCTAGACCTCTTCCATACATACCTAACAAAGCAAGTATTCACCGAGGTTATATTACGAGAACATCCAACAAGCACAACAGATAAAATATAATGATCATTGCCCCATTCCTCTTTCTCTAAATCCTCTATTTTACGATATCATCGAGACATCCTTAGAATGAGCATAAAATAAGATAATTCAAAAGATAAAGATCAAGTAAACAAACAAACTGATGCTCTTCAATACCGCTAACGGAAAGAGGATGTGTTTTCTAAGATGATAACTAAAACTTATTGCCAAAAGATAATGCCCATTGTAGGAAGGATTCATCCTAGGACATGTTAGTGGATGGCGGCACGTCATTTCGTTTATAAGGGATGATTGATATGGGACCTATTTCAGATGATGTGTTACCGATACGAAGAGATAACCAACTTGCTTACTTACTGACTTAGACGTAAGACTTGACATTTTGAGTTTTCACTTTTAAACCTGTTAGACTTCTTTCTGACTGTTTCACCAAAGGTTGATAATGACGATCAGTTTATTATGAGTGGTGTTTATTGCGGGTGCAAGCGAGATGAGATAGATGGATTTATTTTTTCTTTTTTCTTTTTTCTTTTTTTTCAAATATTTGGATGTTTTTTATGTTTTGAAATGTTTTGAGGCTGTTTTGGTATTTTGAATTTTGGAAATGTTTGATTTTTATTTTTCAAATGTTTTGGGATTTTTGAGATTTTTGACCGAGACTAACCCTAAAGACATCCTAGGGGCGCGGGAACGATTAAACCAGACCTTACTTTCTACATTATACCTTGAGACACGTAATTTGATTGTGACTCAGCAAGGTTATAGATGGCGATATACATGATGAGATGTCGACATTATAATGGAGACTCCTATAGGACTAACCTAAATGTGCGGGGGATGATCAAAAGATCAACCTTGCTATGTTCAAGCTTCGAGAACAACGTAGTTCGACACAAGATGACCTTGTTTTTGGATTTTGATATGTTTTGATGTTTTTAGCTTTTTCTGATTTTCTGTTGTTTTTGGATTTTTTGATTTTCTAATGTTTTTGGATTTTCTGATTTGAGAATTTTAAGAATATACATGAATTCGATCTGATGAGAAGGTTCCCCCAGCGTGATGCAATAGACTACTCTGATAAAGGCAGGACAAACTGACCTTGAGGATGGGCCGAGTAGTACTAGGAGGGATCATGATACGAACACATGACCAAGCTATGGTGCGGATGCGAGTGGATGAGTAATGGATGTGATGAATGATGGGAGCGAAATGGATAAACAACAAAACAACATGAATAAACGAGTTACACAAGGAATTACAAGCTAAAACAAGGATTCCCCATGAAATCCATTTGCAAACTCAAAATAGCAAAGAAATTGATGAACATAATACAAAAGATAAAACTAGATTTAATCCTAATTAGAGAAGCAAACACTTGATCCCATGGGGGAATTGGTGCCAATTTGATGTGAAAATTGGCCCTTTCCTAATTCCTATGATGAAATCTTGATATGTTGAAGCTGATATTGATCCAGTTTTGATGGAAGATGAGAACTCCAAGCCAAATCTACAAAAAGCTTAGCTAAGAATTCAAATGATGGATGAGAATGGCTAAGTATTTTAGCATGGTAACCTTGCAATGTTTGTGGATGATGAAATGAGGAGAGGAGCTCTTCATTTATAGGATTCCTAGATGGATGAATGCCCAAATTTGAGCAATGTGGGACTAACATTCCTCCAATGATATGGTGCCACTTGTCAAGCTATGAATGGATGATGGATGTGCAAGATTTGGGGTTTGTGTCAATAAATGCCAATATTTGAAATTCAAATTTGTTGAAATGACATGCAAGAGGAAAGGGAAAATGAAATAAATGCCACTTGGCTCAAGGCAAAGGACATGTAAGAGGTTTTAAATGCCTTGTTGGATGTACATGTTGACTTGGAATTTTTTAATTCAAATTGAGGGAATATTCCAAAGATGCTTTTTTTGAGGAAAATAGAGATTTGTGATAGATTAAATCTATTTTCATATGCAACTTGCATTATCTAGAGGATGTGACATGAATATAAGGCTAAATTAATCAAAGGAGGTTAGTGTTTAGCGAGGAGATTAGATGATGTGACTTATTTGACTTAGATTTATGGATTTGTTTAGATCAAATGAAAGAGAGGGAATATGATAAGAGGCTAATTAAATAAGGATTTTGATTTATTTAATTAGAAGGAGGATAAATAAAGGTTTTAATTTATTTAATTTAATGGATAGATTTTGAGATATAATCAAATAAATTGATTATTTAATTAAATAAAGGATAATTAGATCAGATGAATTGATTTAATTAACAAAGAGATTGACTTAATTAGATAAAATGATTTATTTAATTAAGAGATGAATATTGATTAATTTAATCAGATAGGGGAATTTGATTAAATGGTTAGACCGAGGATGGTCGGGAAGAAACGTGTTAGTAAATCGAGATTTAGATACGATGTCAATGCGATTATATTTCACGTGTCTATATTTTGCCCCTCTTTGAAGCAATGCACTTGCTGCGTTGGTTCAAAGAATAAATGATCTCGATCAAAGCCAAATTTTTTTTGATATTTAAAACTTTCCCCACTACTACCTGGTGAGAGAAATATGCCAATATAATGCCCAGAAATTGGGCCGAAAATTTTAATTTTGGCTAATCCCCATAAAATGACAAAAGTACCGAATAGGTCAAAAGGTCAAGAGGCTAAAAGCGTGTCTAAAGCATAATAAAATGATGAAAAGAAGCCTCCAAGCGGAGAAATCTGAGGTTGAGTCCAAACCCAGCGGGGCGGCCATTTAGGGTTAAAACCCTAATTTTAGAACAAAAGGGGCTCGAGGGGTCACTTTCAAGTCATTTTCACACACCTCCGCTAGCAAACCTTGAGATTCAAGCTTTGACCCTTCGATGATATGGCACAACGACAACTTCCTATACACATTTCAGACTGAGTTCAGACCTACCAGCGGCCACCTGGCATCGGGGCACTAGTATGTGATCCTTACCGAAGCTTAATTTTTTCATTTTATGCATTTATTAGCCCTTTACAGATGAGCTCGCCTCCAGTGGCACTATTATAGCGCCGCTCGGCATTTTAATTGCGCCACGCCAGGCCATTTTGCACCACAGTGGTGCAGTCTAGAGTTTATAAACTCCGCTGCTGGGCTCGAGCTCGGCGGGCTGGTTTGGTTAGAGTGCGCTGCGGCGGCGCCCTTTTCATGAAAATTGAGATGCTGGGGATAAAGTGCACCGTGACGGCTCTATTTGGATTAAATAAGGGTCCATCGTTGGAATTTGAGGAAACTCAAACTACGACGCTATCACAAAATGTGCCGCTGGAAGCGAGCTTGGAGCGTTAGGCCAGGATTTTTCCAAAAATTTTAACATGCTGACTTTCCTTGATGCAGGACGGGCCTAGGGAGCTTTATTCTTGAGAGCACCGGTCGCAGGATTTGGCGAGCGTCCTACGAGACTTGAACGATAGAGACCAGGACCGACTGGGAGCTGCTGGCTTATGGCATATTGCATACGCAGCGCTCGTGTGCACACACTTCGAGATGTTGTTAGCGCTGGCTGAGAGGTGGCACAGCGAGACATCGTTGTTTCATCTTCCCACTGGTGAGGCGACCGTCACCTTGGAGGACGTCTGGCGCATTCTACGATTGCCCATTCATAGCCTCTGGGTGATCTATGACATGGAAGAGGGACGCGAGTGCTGCATCTGAGTCCTCGCCACTTGAGACATTATTTACTGTGAGGGTCAGATCGAGCTGGAGCAGTACAGGGTTATAGCACCTCCCTTCTGCTGGGTGAGTGCAACGATCATTTTAGGTTTGGTTTCCCTCCTTCTAGCGCCAAATGTGCAAACCCTTTTCCTAGTTCCTGTAAAACAACATGAATAAATGAATTAGACAAGGAATTAAAAGCTAAAACAAGGATTCCCCATGAAATCCATTTGCAAACTCAAAAATAGGAAAGAAATTGGTGAAGAACACAATACAAAAGATAAAACTAGATTTAATCCTAATTAGAGAAGCAAACACTTGATCCCATGGGGGAATTGGTGCCAATTTGATGTGAAAATTGGCCCTTTCCCAATTCCTATGATGAAATCTTGATATGTTGAAGATGATATTGATCCACTTTTGATGGAAGATGAGAACTCCAAGCCAAATCTGCAAAAATCCTAGCTAAGAATTCAAATGATGGATGAGAATGGCTAAGTATTTTAGCATAGTAACTTTGCAATGTTTGTGGATGATGAAATGAGGAGAGGAGCTCTTCATTTATAGGATTTCAAGATGGATGAATGCCAAATTTGAGCAATGTGGGACTAACATTCATCCAATGATATGATGCCACTTGTCAAGCTATGAATGGATGATGGTTGTGCAAGATTTGGGGTTTGTGCCAATAAATGCCAATATTTGAAATTCAAATTTGTTGAAATGGCATGCAAGAGGGAAGGGAAAATGCAATAAATGCCACATGGCTCAAGGCAAAGACATGTAAGAGGTTTTAAATGCCTTGTTGGATGTACATGTTGACTTGGAATTTTTGAATTCAAATTGAGGGAATATTCCAAAAGATGCCTTGTGAGGAAAATAGAGATTTATTAAATGAATTAAATCTATTTTCATGTGCAACTTGCATTATCTAGAGGATGTGACATGAGATGAGGTTAAATTAATCAAGGGTTAATTAATTTAATAGGAGATTAGATGATGTGACTTATTTGACTTAGATTTATGGATTTATTTAGATCAAATAAGAGAGGAATATGATAAGAGGCTAATTAAATAAGGATTTTGACTTATTTAATTAGAAGGGATGGTGTTAGATTAAATCAAATAAGGTTTTAATTTATTTAATTTAATGGATAGACTTTAGAGATATAATCAAATAAATTGATTATTTAATTAAATAGGCATAATTAGATCAGATGGATTGATTTAATTAACAAGCGAAAGTGACTTAATTAGACAAAATGATTTATTTAATTAAGAGAGGAATATTGATGAATTTAATCAGATAGGGGAATTTGATTAAACGGTTAGACTGAGGGATGATTCAGGAAGAAACGATGTTAGTAAGTCAGGATCGAATGCACGATGTCAATTAATATATTTTACGTGTCTATAGTAGGGATTTGGTTTATCATTTCTTTTTCTTTGGTTAAAATAGTGCATCTACCTTAATTAAAGAAATAGTTTGAACCCCATGTTTATTGTGTTCGAAAGAAATACGCTTATGCTCTCCCCTTAACTGGGTGACCAGAATGCTAGACTTACTATCCTGCTTTATTAAATCATTTAGAAGGCCTGTCGTAGTGGGAAAAAGTACTCACCCTATGGGAACGACCTGAGTGAGAACAACCAAAGCCAAGTTTTCCAACCCACTATAAAAAAAAAAGTGAATATGGGGAAACCCACATTCACCAAAAGTGTGCAAGATAACCATCCCCAAAATATTTGTTCTAATGATTGGGAGGTCTCCTAAGGGATTTTATCATTTGCCACTCTGAATGTATATCCTATCTACGAACTTTAAGTTAGTATCTCACTGTGTCAGTTTTTGAATACTTTTTATATCATGGTGCAAGGGGAGGGAAGAATCTTCCCCCAAGACACTCACCATATAACTATCAGATGCCCTGGCCAAAAGTGGAGGATTTGAATTTGGTTAAGACATGGGAAAGACAAAAACACGGGTGCCCTTTACGGGGTGACAAGGCTGTGTGAGCTAACATAGTTGCAAGTTGTGGGTTGTGATATTCTAAGTGACCTACTTGACAAATATAAAAGTGCTTGAACTATCTATATTTGTGTCAAACCTGTGGAAATTGAAAGAATCAGACATAATTCTAGAACACTCACTACATGTTTAATACATAGTATTTGAAACAACTGTTTACAATCTGGCTTTTGTGTGTGAAGTTATTTTCAAAAGATATCATCCATTTAGATCATCACATTCCAAGATCTACAAGGAAAACACCCCACCAAAAGATTCATTTGATCATAAAATTATAACCTGGAATTAATCTTTTCACTTAGAAAAAGTAGAACAACCAGACAAAATTGTGAAAATACTGACAACTCCCAGACTAGTGTATTTACACTCTTTTTTAGCGCATATACCTAGTCTTTTAGAAAATCTTCCTAGTTTAAATGGAACATTTACACTATGTTTTAGCGCATATACCTAGTCTTTTAGCGCATCTACCTAGTTTAAACGACACATCAAAACTCTGTTTCAGTGCATCTACACCCAGTCTATCAACACTTTTATCCAAAATATCACCACTTAAACTCTGTTTTAGTGCATTCATACAGTTTGTTAGCGCATTTACCCACTCAGTCAGTGCATCTACCCACTCTGTCAGTGCATTTACCCAGTTTTTCAATGCATGTACCCAATCTATCAGCGCATACACCATATTTTACAATGCATCTACTCTGTCTGACAACACATACACCCTGTCTTTTAGTGCACTTACATTCTATTTTAGTGCCCTTGAGGTCTATTATAGCACATCCGTAGAATTAAAATCTAGAGAGCTATTTTTACCTCCCATCAGACTGTTGACATCAGAACTTAGATATTTGTTAGAACAAAAATATTTTCTCAGTCCAACCAATGTCTTAAACTTGGAAAAATAGGACCTTACAAGATAAACTCTTTCAAATTAAACCAATATCTTACAATTTTAAAGTGCCTTATCATCAAACACAACTCTTGATTATTACGTTAAGTTTCATTATCAGGATCAGTCATCCTACAATCATGAAATGAAACAAAATAATCAGATTTTAACTTTGTCTCATCAATAGAAGTTATCATTCTATTTGACTTCATTAATATCCATTGGCACTTATAAACAAAAAAAAAAAATTTAGTAAAGATTACAACACTTGTATGCCAATTTGGACAAACACTAAATACCATAACTGAAGAAAATCCCTTTCATAGATTCCACTAAAAGGACAATAATGAAATAGCCCAAGAGGATATTCAAACTGAACAACGAGATCCTAACTTCCACCAATTCATGGAAAAGGTTTTAGAACAAGATATGGAAAAATACCTTTTGATGCTAGCTAAACTAGGTGCAAAACTTCCAAAGGACTTTGATGTTAATCGATTAAAAGAAGCACCTATAGTAGCTAAAACGGAATAAAAAAACACACAACACACATATCAAGTAAATATCTTAATGCATCAAATACGAAACTTGCAACAAAAACTTCAAGATATGTAAAAAGGGACTACAAAAAGGTACTCGTTACATGACATTTGTCCCTATCCTTTTGATCCACGTGTAGACATGATACCATTTCCTAGACATTTCAAATTCCCAAAATATGACAAGTATAATGGTAAAATTGATCCCATTGATCATGTGAGGGAATTTAGAACCATGAGTTTAGAATTTGCACAAGAGGAAACTTATCTAATGAGGTTGTTTCCAAGAAGTGTAGGAGGTCAATGTATGGAATGGTTCTCTAAACTACAACCAAGAATTCATCTTTTGAAGAACTAGTCAATAGGTTTATCTAACAATTCTCCTATAATATTCAACATGAGATAACTATCAAAGACCTTTACAATACCGAACAAAAAAAGGTGAAACATTCCTCTCATTTCTACAATGATGGTGAAGGTTTTTTGCTAGGTATCCTCGTTCCATACTTGAAGAGGAAAAGATGGAACTATTCATTGATAATCTAACTGATGAAATGAGCTATAGGATTGAACTAGAATTTCCACCTACATTTGAGAAAGTGATTGAAAATGGCCTCAAGAGCGGAGAAGCTTTGGTTAAAAGAGGGGTAATAAAACATTACAATGAAGGATCAAATAATACAAACTCCTCAAATCACTACAACAACAATGATAAACCAAAATTTTAGAAAAAGCATAGAAATACTGGTAATAATGATGCTGCAAATTAAACACAAAATGCAAAACCAGTATTTAACTTGACAGAAACAACTGCAAAGACCAATCTAAACAATGACCAAAACATCAATCAAAATGTCAATCAAAACAACAATCATATCAAAATCCATCAAACCGAAGAAGATTCACACCATTGCGACAAACACTAGAATCAACAATGAGAGAACTTCTTACACATGGACTTATCACATTACCTGAAGCAAGAAATTGGGAACCAAAAGTCAATCCATCTTGGTGGAATGATGCAAATTTCTGTGACTTTCATAAAAACAAAGGACATAAAAAAAATGATTGTATGCAGTTGAAACATCTAGTACAAGATTTGATTGACAATAGGAAAGTATTTATAGAAGGACATCAAACGAACAATAATCATAGTGCATTTAAAAATCCTTTACCAAATTATGAAAAGGGAGAATCTTCCTCTACAAACAGTAAAGGTAATTTAATTATAAACTACATTTATGACACCACTATTATTTCTATCTCTGTGGTTGAGAAGAGTGATACCATTGAAAATCGAACTGATAACATTGGAATCAAAGAAATCATACCATTAAATCTAATCCCAAACATGGATGCATCCAACAATCAGATCAATGCCATAAAAATTAAGGAAAACCAAGATCATCAACCAGCCAATGTGACAACAAGGTGTCAATCCAAGGTAATATTGAAAGGAGTTTCATCTAAAACCATTGCTACTCCTTCAACTTAGTACAACATAGTTGATCAACTGTAGAAAATACCAGCACAAATATCAAGTTTGGAACTCCTTAAAATCTCACCATCTCATAAGGAAGTTTTGGAACAAGCTCTTGTGGCCACAACAGTACCCAATAATCTGGATGTTTGACAATTCTAGGCTATGGTGGGACACTTAACCATGCCTCACTTCCTATCATTTTCTGAACAAGATGATGTATCACTTATCCACACAATGCCACACTTCACATCGAAATCCTAATCCACAAACACTGAGTAAAGCGTGTCTTAATAGATGGTGGATTTGGTTTAAACATTTGCACTCTAAAATTGATTCATGCACTAGGATATTTTGATAATTCTATTGATGCCAAAAGGAAAATCACAATAAAATCCTATGACAAAGAAGAGAGATCCTCCAAGGGATTGATTGTGTTTCCTATTCAAGTGGGACCAATTGTGAAGAATATAGTTTTCCAGGTGTTAGACAAAAAGTTGACTTATAATATACTCTTGGGACATCCCTGGATTCATGAAATGCAAGAAATACCTTCAACATATCATCAATGCTTAAAGTTTCCTATCAATGGACAAGAAATCACTATTTCAGCTGACTACAACAATCCTCAATATTGTAGCACGCTTAAAACAGCTCAAGACACTTTTGTGCCCCATACTAGGGAAGCAAACACTTCTAGTTCGTCCAATGGTGAAAGGCAACTAAATGTTGTATCAAAATGGGTTGAGAAAAAGGATCAGTCAAAAGACACAAGAGCTGCAGACTCCACTCCATCAAACAATGAAGCTCAACTGGATTCTCTATCATAACAACTCAAAGAAAAGATCCAGTTAAAAGACAAAGGAATGGGAGAGTATAACATTGAACAATCTTTGTGTTTTCACAGTTGTTTCCATCTCCAAGATCATATGGAAAACCATCAATAGTAACACAACAATCATCATGAACTACCACAGTTTTGGATGATATATTTGTAAAGGCGGGTACTTTAGAGGATGAATCTAAAGATAAGGCCATCCTCAATTGGCTCTATAAAGATGAGGAAGCATCTACATCGGCAAATATTAGCATAAAGACAGATCAATATGGAAAAGGCAAAAGCAATATTAGAGAAAATGGGGTATGAAGGACAAAGACCTATTGGAAAAAGAAAAGAGTGCATTGTAAAACCCATTCAACCTCTCACACTTCAGTCAAAAGACAAAACAGGACTAGGTTATATAGGGGAAACAAAAGAAGAAAACACTCGTAGAGTTGTTGAAAGAATCCTTCAAATGTGGGATAGCTCTGAAATGGATTCTAATGAGTATGAGTGGGATTATTTATTTGAAACATCATACAAGGACATACAAATTAATGTCATAAAAGAGTATGCACCCACACATGAGGAGGGACAAAGCTCGGGGACTAGACCCCTTGTATTTGGATCACAAAATATTGATGACTCAAGTGAGGATGGACAAATATTGAGTGAGATAAATGAATTGGAGGAGAGTAATATTATAGACCTTGACATCACCACTGACAAATTTTAAAACATTGTTATCTGAAACCTTAATGTCGTTGACCTTAGCCAATCTGATGAACTTGTATCCTTAATGCATCATGAACTTATCAACTAGGAACCAACTGAACCTATCAATATTCCTGTCTTTCTGAATGATGATGCTATCATAAATTTCCTTTGTTGTGATGAACCTGACACAAGTTCTAATCATAATTCTCATAATGACGCTTCAGGTCAGGAGGGTGTCAAATCTTTTAGTTGCAAAATTGAAAAAAAGAATAATGGATCTAATGGTGAAAACCATTTAATGGTAGCATTAGATCTCGAAAAAATAAAAATAAGAACACATTTGATGGTGAAAACCTCTCTGAGGCACCAAAAGATGGGAGATTTGACACCCTTCCAGAACACTATCATGAAATATTATCAGTATTGGTGGACCCTACATAGTCTATCAATATTGGCACAACAGAAAAAGCAAAGACTCTACATCTGGCAACATCTATGACTGAACAAGAAAAGCCAGAATTCACCAAATTCTTTGAAGAAAGAAACATTAAATTTTCTTGGTCTTTCTCTAATATGCCAGGTTTAGGTCTAGATATTCTAATGCATCATTTATCTCTACCATCTGGGATAAAACCTGTGAAACAAAAACTAAGGAAAATGCATCCACATATCACCTTGATGGTAAAGGTTGAGGTGAAAAAGTTGTTAGATGTAGGATTCATTAGATCTATTGATTATGCTGAGTGGATTTCTAATATTATACCTATTTCTAAACCAAATAATAGTATCAAAATATGCACCGACTTCAGAGATCTCAACAAGGCATGTCCAAAGGATGATTTTCCTTTACCAAACATTGACATTATTGTAGACTTAACAGTAGGACATGACATGTTATCACTAATGGATGGCTTCTCAGGGTATAACCAAATCAAGATAGCACTAGAAGATCAGGAGAAGATGGAATTCACATGTCCTTGGGGAACATTCCGCTAGAATGTCATGCCCTTTGGGTTCAAAAATGTAGGTGCCACATATCAGTGAGAAATGGCCACCATTTTCCATGACATGATGCATACTTTTATGGAAGATTACATGGATGATATATTAGAAAATTCATATACCAGAGAAGGACATCTAGAGATCCTAGGAAAAATATTTACCAGACTAGAGAAGTTCAATGTCAAATTAAATCCTAAGAATTGTGTGTTCGGTGTAACATCAGTAAAGCTTCTAGGATACAAAGTTTCAGAAAAGGGCATCAAAGTGGATCCCGCCAAGGTCAAGGCAATAATGGAAATGCCGCAAACAAAGAATATCAGTCAACTACGATCTCTATAGGGTAGGCTACAATCAATCAGGAGGTTTATCTCCCAATTAGTGGACAAAATTCATCCATTCAATCATTTGCTACATAAGAATGTCTCTTTCAAATGGGATTAAGGATGTGAAACAACTTTCAATCAAATAAATAAATATCTGATGTCACCCCCCATATTGATGCCACCTATAGAAAATAGACCCTTATTCCTATACTTTACAACAATTGAGATTTATTTGGGACCTCTATTAGCATAAGAAGATCCCGAGGGAAGGGAATAGGCTATCTATTATATCAGTAGGACTTTGATTGGTTATAAGATAAATTACACCTTCATCAAAAAAAATTGTTTGGCAGTGGTATTTGCTACTCAAAATTTGTGGCATTATATGTTAACCCACCCAATCAAACTCATAAAAAAGATTGATCCGTTAAAATATTTACTCAACAAGGCTGCTCTAATAGGAAGACTAGCCAAGTGGGTCATGATCTTGAGTGAATTTGATATCCAGTATGTGGATAGAAGAGCCATCAAAGGTCAAGTGATAGATGATTAGTTAGCTGAATCTCCATTACCAGATGAACATCCAATGAGCATTGAGTTTCCTAATGTAGACATTCTTACTATGACAACACAACAATGGAGGCTTTATTTTGATGGGTCATACACATGTGGGTCGAGTGTGAGAATTTTGTTTGTTACACCTCAAGGACATACCATCCCAAAGTCCTATAGACTCATGTTTCAATGTACAAATAATGTAGTAGAATACGAGGCATTAATTATTGGCATCAAAGTGGAAGTTGAATGGAAGATCACAGAGCTACAGGTATATGGAGATTCACAACTAGTCATTTATCAGGTAAATGATGAATATCAGACAAAATATGAGAAGTTGATGTCGTATAAGAAAATGGTGGATGATATCAAAAAGTATTTTGTGGATATCAAGTTTGAACATATTCCAAGGGTAGAAAACAAAGCTATTGATGCTATGGAGACAATTGCTTCTCTCTTACAGTTGCTAGAAAAGCGAGGTCATTATGAGCTTATGGTGGAACAAGTGTCTAATCTAATCCTACTTATGATAATCCAAAATCTCAAACCATATGCAATTTAGTTGAAATTGAATCCTCCATTTATGGAAAGACCTATGCTTACCTAAAATACAATATTCTTCCTTCTGATCTTTCCAAAAACCAGAAACGCAACTTCATTCGCCAAACCGCACGACATACCTTAATCGCTGACACACTTTACCGTCGAAGTCTAGATGGTACTCTTCTTCAATGTCTAGAACATAATGAGTCTGAGACAACTTTATGTGAGGTTCATGAAGGAATTTTTGGAACTTATTCAAGTGAACTAACCATAGCAAAGAAACTCCTTCGTTTGGGGTATTACTGGCCGAACATGGAGAAGGAGTCTTTTTAGTTTGTGAAGAAGTGTGAAAAATGTCAAATACATGGTAATCTAATCCATGCATCGGTGCAAGAATTGCAGCCGTTCACTTCAACATGGCCCTTTTTTCAGTGGGGACTGGACCTGGTAGGAAAGATTAATCCATCTTCATCCAATCGACACAAATTTATAATCACAACCACATAGTACTTTACAAAGTGGATAGAAGCAGTTCCCTTAACAACAATCACTGGAAAATAAATTTATTCTTTCATACTGAATTACCTCATCTATAGGTATGGAATTCCTCATTACATTGTCATAGATAATGGTAGACCTTTTAAGATCAGGATGTTCAGGAATTGTCTAAGAGGTTTCATATCCAACATCATTTTTCAACACCATACTACCCTTAAGGAAATGGCCGAGCAGAGGCCTCAAACAAAACTATTCTGAAAATCCTAAAGAAGATTGTCAACGATGTTGGACATGATTGGCACGTTCAATTGAATCCTGCTCTCTGGGCATATCGAACTAGCATCAAAACAGCTACAAGAGCTACACCATATGCCTTGGTATATGGATCAAAGGCCATATTACCTATTGAGGTTGAATTACCATCACTCAATGTGTCATTGAAGGGAATTATTTCAGATGAGGATTATAGAGCATCTATACTTCAAGAGTTGGAACTATTGGATGAACGTCATCAACAAGCTATGAACCATTTGAAGGCATATCAACAGAGAATGTCCAGAAGCTACAATCACAGGGTAAAACCTAGAACATTTTAGGTTGTTGACTTGGTCCTAAAGGAAAACCCTCGAAATAAATGAGATAAAGAAAAGAGAGGAAATTTTGAACCTAACTGGCTAGTTCCCTTTATCATCATATCAGTCTATGGATCTAGAGCCTATCGACTATCTACACCTGAAGGGGATTCGTTCGATAAACCTATCAATAGTATCCATCTCAGGAAATTCTATACCTGAATCATCTAATGCATGGTTAAAATGGTTGCCTTGATGAAAACTTGGAAAACAAGTGTCATGGTGACAGAAAAATACAAAAAAATCAGAAAAAGAGAAAAATACAAAAAAAATCAGAAAAAGGGAAAAATACAAAAAAATCAGAAAAAGGAAAAAATACAAAAAAAATCATGAAGTCTGAAAAAGTGCAATAAAAACAAGAAGCAAAAACTTGGAAATAGGTGCTACTTGTGATTTAAACTATCTTTTCCATCTATTTGAGACATGTCTTGATCTTTCACTTTCACCATCATCTCCATTTATCCTTTAATAGACAGACCTTTTGTACATATCTTGGCAATGTGGTCGTGTCTCACCCTAGCTTGGGGGAAAAATCCTGAACTCACTGGGGGCAATAAAAACTTTGAGCTTAAACAAACAGACAAACAGTAGTATGACAACACAACAAACACAATGATCGCAGTGAAACCCAACATTGAACATACATTGAACATCAGAACATTTCAGAAAATCAACCATCCATATCAAATAGCTGAAATTAAATCAATCCAAACAACTATAGATGGATGATACTCTTTTGAATTATGATTTTATCACTTTGGCTTGAATGTTCAAATGTTGTACTTTTATTTTTGTTATCATTTCTTTGGAGAAACTCGATGATGTATTGAACTAGAGAAGCTAGGAAGGATAATGGTATTTTATTTGTCTACTGTCTATGAGTTAATCAATTCTTATTGTGTGAATTATACCTAGATGCTTGTGTTCAATTTCAACATCAAAAATCATGAAAGTAGTACTCAAGTCATCTTGGTTTAATTATACCTTTGATGGTTGTACTCACTTTCAACATTTTAAAAGCTCAATGATGATAAAAAGCACAATAAATGGACTGTTAAGGTGCCAATGCTTGCATATAGATTTGCATGGTAAAATTATATTGCATTCATGTTAGTTTTGCATCTGCAGAGTATTTTGTTCCAAAGGCGGGTGAAGATCTCAAAAACAATGTTATCTTTTATCATAAATGGATTGAGTATACTTGACATTAACAAAAACATCATCACTATCATGTAGTTGTGTAGTCATTTCCATTTCATACATTAGAAAGAATATTATATCATTTAAATCATTCATACATTCCATCATATATTTACATTTATCATATCACATTTTACATTTTCTGAATCAAATCATCACATCATCTAAATTGCATAAGAAAAATATCAAAAAACATATCATTCACATAGTTGCATTTTTCATTAACATTATCAATTCATACATCGCAAATTAGAAGTATCATCATTCAAACATCATTCATCCATTCATTACAAAATTATGTCATATATCATAGAAACATCACATCCAAAATCATACATATAGAAGAATTTTCATATCATTTAGGTATATACATTATTATATAACTATCACCATGCATCCATACATCATCATCATAAGCATATCATCATGATCATAAATTGCACCCATAACATTATCATATAAATCATCACATGACATATAGAATAGTAAATTAAATGCATCCATCATAGAACCATATAGAACACATATAGATTGATCAATCAGTCGCATATCATATAAATATCAAAAAATCATAATGTCAAGTATATAAGGATGTCTGAAATGTAAAGAGATACAACATCAAAAATGGTTGTGAATCAAAATATCGGAGTATACATCATGTCTCAAAATATATCAGAGAATCCAATCATGAGACTCTGTGCTACTAGCTCCCGATGGTGATGGAATCTTTGGACTAGTACCTCCACCACTAGATGTCCTAGGATCTCTCGGGTCTCTCAGATGAGGCTATGTAACACCCCTACTTATAGGCCTGGACTAGCTCCTGCCTGATCGAGGCTGGGCATAACTGACTCTCTGCTCAGAGGGAACTACATCATGGTATAGGCCCCTGTAATACTTGGCCTCTCTACCCACACAAAGAATCTCTCTCATATAATCAGACAAAGAGGTACCATCAACTAATTCCTACAATCTCTAGGGTATCACCTGTGCCTGCTCTGTTGCTTGTCTGGATACATCTCTCTCACCTTTCAAGGAGGCTATATGTACCTGTGCAACTGCCAATTATGCTTGTACCTAGAACAAATCCTGTGCATGAGCCTGAGCCTGTGACTGCATCTGTGTCTACATCTGCAATAATAACCCTCAGGCCTGAACAAGCTGACCCTATAATGTTTGTACCTGCACTTGTAAACTCACAATATGAGTCTGGTGATGATGGGAAGGTATCCCAATTTGAACACACTGCTTTGTGGGAGCTATCATTGATCACCTCTTACAAGGCACCATGATGTCTCTAACATCCAATACTAGATGTACTCCACCTGATCCATCATCTCCACCACCGTCTCCACCACCATCTCCACCACCTCCTCCACCACCATCTCCTCCACCACCTCCACCCCTATCTCCACCATCTCCATCTCCCTCCTCATCACTACTCATCTCATGATCATCACCACTGCTCTCAACATCCTCCTCCACCTCACCAACCTCCTCTCTCTTCTGGGTATGTGCAGGATCATCATGGAAAAAATAGGCCCTTAAGTGGCAAAAAAATTAGAAAAATCAGAGTTAGGCAACTTGACTTAAAATTTTGAATAAGTTATCTATATTATTTCAAAAATATGTAAGAAGAGAATCTGTAGAAAATTGAATGTAGTTTCTAAACTACTAGGTTTGTTTAATAAAAAAAAGAAATCTATTTGGTGAAAAATTGAAATTTCAATGTAGTAGTACTTAAATTTCAGGGAAAAAATAAGAAGTAGGTGTTTGTCTGACCACCCTAACCACAATAAAATGATAATATTTTTTTATCATATTTTAGATATAAGTAGAGGACTCATGTTCTGATGTGATGCATATTTTTTTGTAAAATTTTTCCAAGTAAATAATTAATTATGATTTTTTTATTACAACTTTTAAAAAATATAAAAAACTCATATGTTTGACCACCTTAACTTGGTTAAAACTTCATGAAATTCAATTTTTATTTTTTTAATCCTATAGTATGCGAAACATAGAATGTGACACGTGTTTTGGATTCAAAAAATGTGATACCGTTTGAAAGTTATAGATGTTTTTCAATCAGTTTATCGATCAAGACTTTAGTCGTAATTTGAGTAGAAAATGAATAATAATTACTTATTAAATTCAAAGTAAAGCATAATTTATATTGGTGGAAAGATGAGAATCTCCTTTAAAAACCTTTTCCGTTTCATCAATTTTGGGTAAAAAAAAAGTCTTCAGCCACATACCCATCATATTGCCACTTTTTGGCCCATCATGATCCTGCACATACCCTTCTGTCAGTGACCATGTGCAACTACAACCTCCTCACTGGGTAGTGGCACTAGCTCATTAGGAATAGATATCAGTGGAAAAGGATGTAACATAAGATACTCTGCATAATCTGCAGTAACCGGAGCCTCGACAATATCATGATGAATATCCCAAACCAAAGGTTGTTGACCATGGTACTCTTGAACTACAATATCATATGATATGCAAGGTCCCCAATCAGCGGAATCAACTTGGCGTTAGGCATAATGTGCAACACCTTGGGGAATTCCCTGTACTATGTCATCTTGTCTAAGCACCCTTCTGAACAAAAATCTCTCGATAAAAAAATGAGTCCTACCAATCAGAAACATAGAATAAAAAAGGTATGGCATCTTTGTATCATCATCATCCCAATGCTCACAATCTAGATAGGGTCGCCTTGTAATGACCTCTACATCATCCAAGACTCTCCTCCAATGTTCCAACTTACCCAGTCTAGGTTGAGTAAGACGACTTGTGTATCTGTGAATGTACGACCTCATGGCAGGTCATTGTCTGACCATCAATGGATGCGTAGCAACTATATGCTCCCACGCCCACACCTGCAGTAGTCTCACTCCTGAAGTTAAATTGGCCCCACCAAGGTAGACCACCTGATGCAAATCATGGTAAAGATGAGCATGCATACACATACCCCATGCATATATGGTACCATGGACAATCATGCTCTCCAAAACGTGGCCCCACCCAACAAAATGTCCCTTTGACTTGTGATCAGGACAAAGGAACCCTCCAATGAAACCAACAAGTATAACAGGAAAAGTGGCATAAGAATCAACTAGCTCTCACCATGGAAGCTCGTATCCATAGATCATATCATCCTAAAACACTCAGCACAATGCCTCGGTCCCACCTTGCTTGGTAGAATCATATACTATGACCTCCCCAACAATAGGTATCTACAAAATCTGCCAAACATCCTTAGGAGTCACTATCATCTCATTGGTGGGAAGGTGGAAGGTATTATGCTCACTATGCCATCTCTCTGCTAAGGTTGTCAATAGTCCCCAATTAATCCTAATCTGGGACATATCTAGAAGGGAAGTCAATCCGCATCATGTAATAAGGGAACTCTCAGGCTGTATCAACTATGATATCAAATTGAATGTCCTAGGAAATTGCTCTAGAATCTGTAAGTTCATCAAACACTCTTATCATCACGAAATACTGAAAGTCAGTAATCTTTGTCAATTCATCAAACATCAATGAGCCTATCAAATCTAATAAGCTCTAGTGAGACTTCGCTAAAATATCGTGAGCAACTATCATTGAACCTCACCTATCATGAGGTTTATCAATCAAACTATAATTATTACTCGCCTATCATGAGGATAATTATCATCAATCAATCATCAAACCTTGCTTACCATGAGGTTGAACATCATCTAAACTATCAAGTTCCTCAATCATCATCAACTCAAAGGCTGACGTGATCAAAAATCATCAAAATCGGGGAGTTAATGAAAAATTATATCATTCTGACTTGAATGCACCAAAACAAGTGGTCAATGCACTAGAAAAGTCAAATCACCATTAAAACTCATCAACGTGCCAAAACAGGCGGTCATTGCGCTAATTTGGTCTATGCACTATTCAAGGACACCAAAGCGCTAATTCAGGCAGCCAATGTGCCTAAACATTCAATGCACCATTTTGGAGAGTCAACGTGCTAATCCAGGTGGTCAATGTGCCATACCATCCATTGCGCTAATCTAGCCTATGGATGCACTACAATATCTAACCTATGTGCTAAAAGAACATATGGGTTATTTCATTCTATCTATGTGCTATTATAGGTGTCCTATGCGCTAAACTAGGGGATTCCCTAAAACAGTAGTTTGATGCACTACATTGGCCAATGTATGCGCTAAAAGAAACCAAAACATTTCAAACTGAAATAAAATGCGCGAAATTTGAAAAATACAAAAAATGAGGACGTTCATGGGTACATAACGGAGGTTCGTAGGTGGCCAGGCGGTTAATGTATCAATGCACATGCTCGAAACAATGAGTGTGGTAGGGGATCGATAGTTTTGCTCCAAATGGCTCCAAATCACTCTCTCTCAAATTTCAAAACTTAATATGCACAAATGAAATCAAAATCAACCTTTTTAGCTTTTTATAAGTTAAGTAAGGGGGTATTTTGGTGGGATTTTTTTAAGAAAAAAATATTTTTCCAAGGGGATTAATTCAGTAATTCATCATAGGGGAATTTGTATCACAATATTTATCAAGAGATAAATCGTTGTGTCATCAAAACTTTGTCAAATCATTAAATCATCACAAAATCACAAAAAAATTGAAAATTTCAAAAAAATCCAAAAAAATCAAATAATCATCAATTTATCTCCCGAGGGGGCATATATCCATCATAATCAGAAAATCAACATTTGGGGCATACTAAAAAAAATTCGTCAATACTGGCAACAATAGCCAAATTTTCTTTGAAGCAATGCATAAACACATCACTTCAAAAAGGGGAAAAATGTATACATCTAAAAATGGTCTCGATAATCTAATTAATTAAATATGATTTATTTGATTAATTAACCTTTAATTCCTCTACTATTAAATAAATGGAAATATTTATTTATATAGTTCACATTTAAATTCTTCTATCTTTACCATATTATTTCGTCTTGATTAAATAAAAAAATTTCATTTTGTTCTATTTAATTATTATTATCTAATTCTCCTATCAAATTCTATCTTAATCACATCATTCCACCTTATTTAAATAAACAAATCACATACATTTGTTTTATTTAATTATCTATTTTCTTCCATCTTAATTTAATAAACAACTTACTATAGTTTGTTTTATTAAATTTAAATATCTTCTTTTGCTAAAATTTGAATAAATCCAAATATTCAAATAAAAGGCATGTTTCTACAACTAATCATATCCACCTATCAAATTAGATATTTGATATCTAATTAATTCATCTCAACCTTCACAGGAATATTTGGAGACAAATTGGAGACAAATTTACAGGTAAACTTCTTCATCTTCTTCCATTGATTCTTCCTATCTTTTGGCTGAGTGTTTTTGTGGGGAGGAACAATCTCCATAATCAGCTTAGATATCTTCATCTCTCACCATTGAATCCTTCAGATCAAATCCAGACCTTTGCTTTGCTACCCCTTCACAAATGTGATGTCGGGAATCTATAAATACAACCTCTTTTCACATAAAATGGATCCCAACTTTGTGCGAACTTACTCTGCAAAAGTATCAATTAAGCAATCAAGCATTTTAGCAAATAGCAATAGCAATAGCAATCATTTTAGAATAGAAATCATGGATTTCCATTTATCTGCATCTTAGTTTACTGTAGCTTCTTTTATTAAGTTTCATGTCAAGTATAATCACAGTATCATCAGCATATATTTTAGCAATCATCACATAAGATTAGTTTCTTGCATTTAAAAGTATCTCATTCTCTAGATTGACATTTTAATAGTCACAATGCTTACAAAATCTTAGAGCCCTATGATTTAATAAATTTTTGGAGATAGAGAGAAATATGATGCTTTCAACAAATTATTTCTTTAAATTAGTTAAATTGTTTGTTTGAATCTATTGATATAATGTCTTATTGATTGTGTTGATTATCATTTATGCATATTTTACTCACACACCCCCATGTCCTAACATTCAACATTTCTTTTTCTTGTCCTGTTTGTTTGCAAATTTGCGCATATTGGAAGCTTGGAAATCATTGAAGATCAAGTTGAAAAAAATTTCAACTCATCTCTTCATTGGATAACGCAAAACATTAACAAAAAGTCACTTTCAGGCTCAAATTTGATAGTTTCAGAACTGGACACCTGGAGAAGCATAAAGTGCAGACTGAAGGCTTCTGTTTCCACCTTTGAATCTTCAGAAATTGAAAATTAGAATCATTCACCATGGGTGGTGAATGAGTACCACTTCCAAAGCTGATTTTGGTTTTTTACATTTTTTTATACCCATTTGTCTGAAATGGGCTCCAGAATAGTTTCACAGAACTGGGACTGATTCGCCCAGAATGGAAAATGAGTCCCACCAGGCCTAAAAATTAGGATCAATAGCATTCTAGAAGTCATTTCCAGTCTTCATCAATATCTCAGATGCACACTTTCAATTTCTTCCATTTCTATTGCAGTTTACTATTCATTTCTAGGTATTTTTTGCATTACACAATGTGTTTTCAAACACTTCATATTTAATTAGTTTTGCATTCATAATCAATAAATTCTATCAATTAGCTACATTTACATCATTTCATTTTGGTATATTTTCATTATACATACCTTAATTTAAGTGAACCACCTAGATTTTTGGTATGGTATCTATCTCTTTCCATTAGGTGAAAGACCCTAATTGAGCAAAAGAGACAACATTTCTAATCCCTTAAAATCTATGGTTCATTTTGGTGAACCTTCTTTTTGAATACTTTCTTGTCTGATTTGGAGTCCTTCACCATAGCTCTAGCTTGCATTGACCTTTCATTAGGGTTTGCATGGATTAATTTGCATGGTAGGTTTCAAATTTTGCATTCATAAAAAGTACGTTTAGGTTGCACTATTGGCATCTAAATTCATTTAAATTTTCTGAAATTATGCATTTTTAACTTAGGTCTACATCATAGCACTCAAAAAAATCAAAATCATTCAAAAAATTCTGAAAATTCTGAAAAAAGTCCATACTAGGACTCATTCGCCACCTTGGGCGAATCAGTCCCTTTTCACCCCTGAAACTACCCTTTACAAAACTGAAAACCCTATTTTTAAGCTTCTTTTTGGTGCCATTACCTACCTGTATCAATTAGCTAAGTTTCTATAACATGCATTTCACTAGATCTAGCTTATGTTAGCTCATTTCATGCATTTCTCAATTTCACATTTGCATTACATAACATAATCAACAAATTACTCTGTTTTACATCTAAAAATAGCATTACACTTTATTTACTTTTGCATACCATGTTCTTTTTCACAAGATGTGTCTTTGATTTTGTTAAACTTGGATTTTATAAGCACAATATCCCCTCTTATGAGTTCAATTTTGATTACAACAATGATGAACATGTTAGTCCTAGCTTTGACCAAACCATTACATTACCCATTGGTGTGAATGGAGGTGTAGACAATCATAACACAAAAACTTGTTCTTCTCCTGATACCTCTCTTATTAGTTATGAAGGTATCTTGGTGAAGGAAGTTACAAGCCTTGAGGGTCTTGATTTTCCATCTCGTCATTCCCCTTTGGAAGATGTTAGACAACAAGAACATGAGATCATAGACACATTTCTAAATATCACCTTACCTAGTCTCCATAACCATGGCAATCAAACTTTTCCATCTGCTAATATCCCTCCTTGATGTAAAGAGGATAGGTTGGTGTTAGAATACATCCCTATTAAAAATCATGAAACCCTTGATCCTCCCTTCCCTAATGATCCTCCCATTTGGGATAATCTATTTGAAACCCATAGTGATCCTTCTCTTGATGCCTCCCCCACTTGTGATGAAGCTACTTTACAAACTTCAAACTTGGATGAACATATTACAAGCTATCCTACTAGGGTAGATAACATGGCACAACAAAATGAAACCTTAAAGACAATGGACACTCAACTAACACCTTCTCCTAATCATCCCCCTCTTGATAATCCCATCATTGATCATTCCCCTATTGGTGATGAAGTCATTTTGGAAGAACCAAGCCTTACTTTTCAAGAACATGAGGCTTGTTGTTCTCCTAAAAACTCTCATTCTAGGGAGAATATCAAGGTGCTATAAAATGGCAACAATAATACTGTGTCTTCTTTCAATAAAAAGGTGAGTCTAGATTTCCCTTCATTAGAGATACATCAAACCAAGACTACTAAGGTTATGAATGTGTAAGTGTCCATTAGATCCCCCTCGATCAATGCACCTCATACATACCCAATGGGACATCCTAACAACCCTCTAATTCTCTACCCACCTTCACACAAACAAAAAACTCAAAATAAACGTGAACTTATCCTTTACCCTCCTCAAAATAATATTTCGCAGCAACTAAGTCATAATATCATTGCTCATACGTACAACACTCAAAACAATCTACGACCACCACAACCAACCCCGACACCATTACCATTGCCTAATACTATCCCACCTAACCCTTTCTTGCTAGGTCACAAGGAGTATGATCTTTTCGAGCAACTTAAGAATACTCCTGCTAAGATATCCTTGTGGGACCTTATTCAAGCCTCCCCTCACTATCAGAACATGATCCAAACAACCTTACAACAAGTTCTTGTCCCTTCTAATGTGCCACCAACTGATATAGCAACCATGATTCAAGGACTAAACACTAACATTATTTTCCACCAAAGCGAGCTCCCCTCTTTGGACGTGCAAAAACAAAATGATCCTTTCATGATCATAGTGTAATTTAAACAAAAAGGGATAAAGAAAACTCATGTAGATACTGGTTCTACCCTTAATTTGTGTTGTGTGACCCTTCTGGATAGGATTTGCATTGATCAGTCAACCATTCGACCTGATTCTTTATCTATTAAAGGATTTGACAATGTCAAAAAGAAACTGCTAGGGATGATCATTACACCTCTTACCGTTGGAGTGGCCACCTTGAATACACCAATCCATGTTATTCCTTATGAACTTTCATTTAATCTTATCTTAGGCAAACAACTTGGATTCATGCAATGAAAGGCATGCCTTCCACTCTTCATCACAAAATGAAATACATCTACAACAACACAATCCACACACTTGATGCTGATCTTAAGCCTGATAGTATATTACAACTTGAGAAAAAAAAAAAATTCCTTAAACACATCAACATCAACTACACCAATGGAACCCGTACAATAGAACAACAAATAAAAACATATTGAAAAATCCACGTAGCTATTAGAAGATGATTGGGGTTCCTTGGATTTCGAACATGACTTCATGGGCGAATACAAAATAATCCACAAAGATTCAAATAAGGGAAAATAAACAACAATAATGTCAACACAAACTTTGAATGACCCTTCGAAATCATCCACCTCAACCACTTTAGACAAGGAAATACACTACACAACCACCTTTGACAATGCTTATCACCAACCACCACCTAATCCCAAAGCAATGAAAAAGCTTTATGGAAAAGGGTATGAGCTTATGAAACAACTTGGCTATAGTGGAAAAGGATGTGGTGCTAATGAACAAGGTATCTATCACCCTATAGACCCTATCACACAACAAACCACTCATGGTCTTGGTTTTTTTTCCCTTTGATAGAAATTTCCAAACCTTCAATCAACGCCAACACTCTCACATCACATTCTTCTAATTCAACCTTAACTTTAAAGCATCCTAAACTCCTCGACACTAGTGGTCTTGAACATCATCCTTTACACAATATGACACAAACAATGAACTCTTCACTTAATTTCAATGTCGACTCACAAGACACTAATAATTTTACTTCGTTACATTTTACACCCTCCTATAATGGAGAGAACAAAATATCGCAATCTAAAGATTCTTGCGAAGATATGAAAACTCATAGTACGCAAGATGTTTCTATCAAGCAATCCATAGGACCACCTTCTACCATTGATCAAGAAGGCATCTTGTCGAGACACCTCCAAGATCACTTGATAACCCTTCCTCCAAGAACTTGAAAGAAATTTTATTACAAGACTTCATTCTATTCGTATCATAGATTTCATGGTCATTCCACTAATGAATGTAAGGCTTTGAGTTGTAAAATCCATCATTTTCAGGAGTTTGGTATTCTTCCTTCTATGGGGGCACCTAGTTCCTCTAATTGATACCTATTTTCACTCTCTCCTACATTTCATTAATTGTTTTGGTTCACCTTTGTCTTGCACTCAGTGGGGGCATGGGGTTTAGTAGCCTTGTCCTTGTATGTCACTTGTTGTTGACTCTTTTGGCTAGTTGTTAACTTTCCATGAACATATAAGAGCAAGCTTGGGAAGTGGATGACATGCCTTAAGTTGGCTTGCATGTGACATACTACCTTATTCATGATGTAGCTTATCAGAAAAATATGACTTGGAATAGGGATTTCCAAGTAAGCTCTCATGTCTCCTTCTACTTCAAAGCAATTGCTCACAGTAATGGTGTTCGCAACTACTTTAAAGTGGGGACATACATCGATAGTCACATTTCATTGTGCGATTTTATTTTTCTTTTGATTTCCTCTCTTGGAAATATTAGGTACAATGTTGCCCTGGATGATACATTGCATTTTTCCTCCCTTGGAAACAATATGAGACCATTTTCACCTTTCCTCTCTTGGAAACATTAAGCATGATGTTCCCTAAGATGAGACATTGCACAAACTAAGCAAAATCTCTTTGAACATTCCTTATACCATTTTGCATTAACAATGTCTATAGGTGTCAAGCATACAAAGTTTTGCTTACCTCATAGAGCTCGAAAATCATTTTCATTGTGGCACCTTATTAAAGTTATCAAGAGGTATAACTTTGGTATGGTTGAGCGGGAACCCATTTCGAGGCATGAATTTCCCCATAGCCACCTTGTGGATTTCTCACCCTACGGACAACCAGAAGTTGTGGTCCCAGAGTGAGTATGTTGTGGACTTCTCACCCGGCGGAAAGCCAAGAGTTTTGTCACCCTAGAGTGAGTATGCATTTTTGGAAAATATCCTAGATCTAATCCACAACGAGTTGGACAAACAATCAAAGCTTGATCCACCTTTTCATTTTTTACTTTTCTCTTCTTCCTAAGATCTTGTCATTGCATGTCCGTGTATCTTGTTTCGATGTACATCATTCACTTTGTGTGTGTCCTCTTGTGCTTATGTTGGTTTGAATTACGATCTTGGATCCTTGGGGCTTGTGCAACCTCCTTTGATCTTTTTCATCCTTTGTCATCTGCATTGGTATGATTGGACTCCTCTTGAATGTCTACTTTAGTGTGAGTTTGAAGCAAGTTCATCCTCTCACTAAAGTGGGGGCTAAATTTACCGTAGAAAAAAGTATTGCTTGCTTGATTTGGGGAATAATTGATGAAAAATTGTACTTAATGATGCCTTGATTCAGTGTTGTGAGGTTTTTTACACATCCACATTAGGTCTTGGACCCTTGCAAACTAAATAAAATACATCTAACAATTTCTTGTAAAGGTGTTGTAAAGTGTTGTAAGAGACTTTCACGCCTTTCTAGACTTAATGAACCCATTTTCCCCTAATCCAACATTATAAAATGTATTTAACTACATTATCACATCAATCTAGAAGGTTTGTAAATTAAACTTAATGATAATATAGTGTTGTAATGTGTTTAACACATTCACATTGGATGTTGTGCCTTTATAGGCTATGTGGACCTCATTTTAATGGTGTAAAGTTTATTTAATCACACTTTCACATTGAATTATATGTCCCAAGCCCTATTTTACCTTTACATCATCATTAATAGGCCCCTATTACCCCATATTATGCATCTCGAGGCAATATTTGATGAAATAACCAACAAAGTCACCATATAAACCTAATTTGTGCATTCCCCAACAACCTAGTTGGAAAATGGACCCCTTTGGGACTGATTCACCCAAGGTGGAGAATGAGTCCCATTTGGGTCAATTTATACTTTTGAGCAAGAAAAATTAGGTTTTAAGTTTAATTTTTCTTCATGTCGGCCTTGGGGATCCAATTTACGAGAAAATAATGTAAATTTCCTATAAAATCAAGTCTCTAAACCCTAATTCACATCTCTTAACTCATTCACACATCTCTTATCATTCATTCATAATTTATCTTCTATCTCAAGTCAAGCAAGTTAGGGTTTAAACATTTCAAATCATTAAGATAGCAATTTCCAGAAATTCAAGAGTAGACTTTTCATGTTTTTTTGTAGAAATTCAAGATCAATCTTCATGGAAAGGTAATAACTCCATTATTTCATGCTTCATTACATTATTTCATCATTTTGGTTTAATTATCTACAAAGGGGTTTGACCAAGGCAAACCCCCATGCCCTAACATTCAACATTTCTTTTTCTTGTCTTGTATGTTTGCAGATTTAGGAATCTTGGAAGCTTGGAAACCATTGAAGATCAAGTTGCAAATTTTTTCAAGTCATCTCTTCATTGGATAAGGAAAAACATCAACAAAAAGTCACTTTCATGCCTGAATTTGACAGTTTCAGAATCAGACACCTAGAGTAGCAGAAAGTGCAGACTGAAGGATCCTATTCCCACCTTTGAATCTTTAAAAATTAAAAATTGGACTCATTCACCATGGGTGGTGAATGAATCCTACTTCTAGGCTTGATTTTGGTTTTTTGCATTTTTGGATACCCATTTGTCCAAAACGGGCTCCGAAATAGTTTCACATAACTGGGACTGATTTTCCTAGAATGGTGAATGAGTCCCACCAAGCCTAAAAATTAGGATCAACAACATTCTAGAAGTCATTTCCAGTCTTCATCAATATCTCAGGTGCACACTTTCAGTTTCTTCCATTTCTATTGCAATTTACTATTCATTTCTAGGTGTTTTTACATTACACAATGTGTTTTCAAACACTTCATATTTCATTAGTTTTGCATTCACAATCAATCAATTCTATCAATTAGCTGCATTTAGATCATTACATTTAGGTATATTTCCATCATACATACCTTAATTTGAGTGAACCATCTAGATTTTTGGTATGGAATCTATCTCTTTCCATTAGGTGAAAGACCCTAATTGAGCAAAAGAGACAACATTCATAATCCCTTAAAATCTATGGTTCAATGTTTTTCTTAGTTTAGAATGGTTTCTATTATGTCAAGGTTTACTCTTGATATGAATTTAGATTTTGGCATCGTACTTGTTCTCTTGAGACCAGGATGTATATATATTATGGTGCATGTGATCTCCTAGTAGGAGATGGTTAGATCATGTTGTCATGTTTATGTTCCTAATTCATGATTCAAGCTTTGACATTGATCTTGTGTATTTCTCTTAAGGATTGGGTACATTAATCATTTTATTGATTACTTCATGATAGTGCTATGTTGCATTTGGAGTTTGGCATGGATTGGTTGGTTACAGGTCCTCATGGATACTTGGAGAAATAGGTGAGGCTTGAGTTCTCTTATGGTAAGAAATATATGTTGGAATGGTTACTTGTAAGAAAATACTTTTTCAATAGTAAAGACCAAGAATCCTAAACCTTGGTTGGACGTGAGTTCAACACACTCAGTGGTTTCACATGCCTATAAAGAGGCAGTTTGGTTATAGAGACTTGGGAAATGTATTGATTTAAATTTCAAGTAAGTTAAACTTGAATGTGATAGTCAGAGTGCAATTTTTTAGCCAAAAACTCTATGTATCATGCTCGTACTAAGCATGTTGATGTTCAGTAGCACTTTGTACGAGAAATGGTTGAGAGTGGGAAGGTATTAATTGAGAAAGTTGACACTCTGATTAATGTTGCAGATTATCTTACCAGTTCCTACAGATAAGTTCTCTTGGTCTTGAGTATTAATAATTTGCTTGGAGCTTCATGATTATGCAGGTTGCATTTGAAGTTGGGATGGATTGATTAGTTTGTGCAAGAGGGCCATTGGCCTTGAGTCCTGTACTTGATTTATAATAATGATTCCTTGTTTAGAATAATTGCAATGTATAATGTCAAGTGGGAGAATGTTGGGAATAAGATGCCATTTAATTGCAATCCTAAACATTATTTCATGTATCTCCTAAGTCCTTAGAAAGTGTTCCCCACCACTAGGATTAGAAAGAGATTAAATTCAAATGAAATGAACATGTTAATTGAAATTTGTAATTAATTCTAAATGATAGGATCATGTGAGGGCATCCAAGATGAGTTCCTAAATAATAGGAGCACATGGGGTGCCCACATGGAAGATGGAACCCACCTTGAGTTAAGTTAACTGTTTGGAGAAAAAGATAACACTTCAATAATGCATGTAAAGATCCTAGAAGTTAGGGATTGTTGTTTACATGCATGGAGTTTAGTCCAGTTTTGTTCAAATCAGTTCAATTCAGTTAAGTTTAGTTCAGTTCAGTATCAGTTCAGTTTAATTCAGTTCAGTTCAATTCAGTTTAGCTCAGTTATGGTTCAATTATCTTCAATTACATGTAGTTAGTTTCAATTGAATGCTAGTTGACTTCAGTTGACTTGGAATGCATGAATAATGACTTGAGTTGCATGACATATAATAGGTGATACATTCAGTTAAGTGGGGATGATCAATCATGCATCTTGTTTGCATGAATTGATGGAGAGATATGTTTCAATTAACAAAGATTGACTTGGACCCACCTTGGGTGCCCAAGTTGGCATCTTGGAGTTAACACTTTTGAATGATAAGATATTTTATAAGGATGAGTTAAGTGGGCCTATTCTTGGGCGCCAACTTTGAGTAGAAGCTTAAAAGATATCTTTGTAATCAACGTTGAGTTAGGACTCTAGTTTTGGACGCCCAAATTGATGGAATTGGTTTGACATTGTTTCTCACAGAAGAACTCTACTTGCAAATAATAGGTGTAGGTTTTGTGAGATAAGCTTTGTGCTTTGTAATTGACAACTCTTTGGAGTTTTCAAGGATCATTATTGTCTATAAATTGTAGCAAGTTGAAGATATTTTTATCAAATTTTATTGCAGGTTGTGAAGAAGAATTGTTGAAGGAAAAAGAAGCATCTCAAGCAAGGATTGATAAAGAATTATTGTAATCTTGTTCTAAGGTTAAATAATACAACCACTGTTGATTCTGGTGGTGGGATTTTTTCCCAAAAGGGTTTCTCCATGGTATATGTTGTGTCACTTCTTTCTTCTAGTCTTATTCTTCTACAATCTTCTATCTACTTCTACAAATGGTAAAATTAATCTAAATAGATAATCATCCACAAATAAATTGTAACAAAGAACACTTATTTAGATCTACAATCTCATAGTTTTACAAAGTATTAAGCTACATAATTACCTCCATTTTCAACATGTGCTCTTTGCATAAATTCAAGTAACTATTTTCCTATGAAGATGTAATATCTTATTACCTATGAAATTAAGTAAATGATTATTTGTTTGCTGCAAATTTGGGTAGAGTATTTTCCATAATAGTTTTGATTTTTTGTTGTGGGATTCAATGGAAGAGTTGGTGTCTTTGATTGTGTAAATTCATGTACTTTGTGACAAACTAAAAATTATCACATTTAACCCCTTTTATTTAATTCCTTTATTTTTCTTTCTTCCATCCTTGATCTATTGGAAAACCCAATTTACATTATATTAATTTTGCCAGCTCAAAAAATTTGTCATATAAAAAATTAGAAAAACTGTGTCCTTATTGTTGGAATATTAGGTGGTTCATGAACTTGTGAACTTCTTGAAACCTTGAAAATTAAGCACTTGAACATTTAGGATTGTTGTGGTTCTTGGGAGTTAGAAAACTCATGAAATTCCCAATCTATTGAACTTGAAAAATCTTATGTCTCATATAAATCTACTTGTAGAATAAAAGGAGGGTTGAAGGAAGGTACTTGTATTAACTTTATACTTGGGTATCTACTATAACCATTTTGAATTGGTTATGAATATTTTATAAAATAATGCCAAAATTCACTAAGGGTTGTGAGTTGGGTAAATTATTAAAAAGAGGCTAACAAATTTGGTCACCAACATTGGCTCTAGTTGGGATGTGTGTCACTTAGTAGAACAATAAAATTCTAGTTATCTCTAGGAGTGGAAAAAGGGACAAAAAGAGATGAGGAGTGAGGGGAAAGAATGATAAAATAATTTATGTTCACAAGGAAAAAAATAAGGAATTATCTACAAGATAACATTTATATCCAATGATATGAAGGAACATAGACATTAGGAGGTATAAATATAAACAAAACATACAAACAAGTTTACAAGTTAGTCCCTGCATAGAAGATCTATGGCACAAGATCTCAGATAGTTTATTGAAGAATTTACACCTCTCGCAAAGACAATCGTTCTGAAGGAGTTGATCTCCCTCAAAATATAGTTCTATCCTTTAGCCCCTACAATGGAAAAAAACTTATTTTTACATGCATAAACATATAAACACTATCCTAAAATTGGTGAACCACTTCAATATCAACCTTACTATTATAGGTAAGTAGTAAATAATAGGTTTTAGACATATCCCATAATGCCTCATGATTGCACATAAGAGCAAGGCGTAGAAAAGTAAAGTTAAGTATACATACCACATTTGTATGAAGGAAAACAATTAACATCCATTTCATGAAACATATTATATATACCAACCCCATTGTTTAAATTAAGTTAAAAATAAAATTACTCCACTTAGAATTAGAAAATAGAATTGTGCCTAAATTTATTATAAGTAAAAAGTGTCAAGGTCCAATACACCATCATGTTGAGCAACAAGTTCATCTCTTATATGTTAGAAAGAATTTTATTTCTCAAGCTGGTCATATCTTATATGTCGGAACCACATAATAGATTCTCAAGCACAATAATCTTATCCAAAATAGTAGAAGCCACACCTTCATAAAAAGGAAGACTTCACAATCAAAATTTTCAATCTTTAAGATAATAGTTATCAATCATACATCATTATCATACATGGGTGTGTGCAAGAAGTTGAGTCCACTTTTTGGCCAAAAAGTGGAAGTGGTTTCCCTGATTTTCAGAATTTGAAACATTTGACCTTAAAATTTGAAGCACTTAGAGATGGAATCTTCAAAAAAGTCACTAATCATAAAATGTAGTACTCGGAGTCTAGTTTCCAAATATGTAATTTATTTCAATACCCAGATTGTAAAAATTGAGTTTCAATAGGCGTTTCTAAAACCACTGTTTAAAAGTCACTTTTTATACCATACCATGCATGTCGACATCCATATTTTGACCTAAGTTATCATATCTTTCTAAATCCTTTTGGGAAAAGATTTGTGACTCACTAAAGCTTGCTTTTAATATTTTTTTATAATTTTTTATTGAATATTTTTTTTTATTAAATATTTATTAGGCATATTTGTCATTTTGAAAAATCGTCGTGTACGACACGCATAAGATGACCTAAACTTATCATTTTTGATTTTTTTTTAAATTGAAAAGAATTGTCTGAAGTTTGTTCTCGTGCAATTTGTTTGTCAAAATCTTATGTTGATCAAAAGTTATTAAAATACTAAAAAACCCGATAATTCAAGTTTATGGACTAGTTTCATTAGAAATTAATTGAAAATAGAAAAAAAAATAATCCAATTATTAAAAAATTACATATTTGGAATCTACTATCTCATCTATAATGGGTTTTAATTTCGGTAAAAAATTCTCGGCAAAATAGGTCTTCAAACATATGTAAAGTCATTATTTTCCTGTGACATTACGGACCTTCGTTTGCAGTCAAACTAGGTCCAAAGTTTAGGTTCGGGTCCCCAAGCCATTTCTCGAACCAAAAACAAGCCAAAAAACCCACTAAAAATTCATAATTTAAAAAATGGGATCCCCCGTTTCATAAAATCCTTTTCAGGGATCCCATTTCATAAAAAAGCCATTTTTTATGGTTCTATGAAACGGGATCCCGTTTTGAAATTCTTCCAAAAACGAAAATTTCCAAAAATGGAAAGTTTTCAAAACGGGATCCCGTTTTGAAAACTTTCCGAAAATGGAAATTTTTCAAAAATTGGAAGTTTCCATTTTCGGAAATTTTTCAAAACAGGATCCCATTTTAAAAACTTTCATTTTGGAAATTTCGTTTTGGAAAATTTTCAAAACGGGATCGTTTGAAAAATTTTTCCAAAAATGGAAATTCGAAAACGGATCCCGTTTTCCAAAAACGCGGGATCCCGTTTTTAAACTTAGGCTCAGGATCCCGAAGCTAAACGAGATCCCGTTTTCTAAAAACGGGATCCCATTTTTTGAAAGCCGAATTCATTTTTTTGCCTAAGGCAAAAACTTCCACGTTTCGTGGACTCAACTTTGTGCACTTACCCGTCTCTTGGTATTAGAGCCAAGGCCATAGAAGATTCATCTCATATTTGGGAAGTTGAGCTGAGGAGATCGTCAAAGTTTGAAGGGTTTTCTCAAAGGGCTGGTTGTTCTCATCTAGGAGACAACTAATTTTTGAGTCACTTTGGGTCATATTTGACTACGTCATTGTGTTCAGAAGGTCTGAAAACCTAAAGATCACCTACCCATTTATCGAGATTCAACTTCATCAACTGAATGCCATCAGAGGTTTTTTGCAACTATTTGTGGGGAAAAGTACGGATCGTGCAAATGTTGGAGAAAAAAATCCCCCCTCCCCCTTTTGCCCCATTGCAAGAAAAAATCATCCTCCTCTGTCAGCCTATCATCATTGCAGGTTCTAAAAAAAAAAATCTATTTGGGTGAAAGGGGGAAAATTATTGGTTTTGTGCTTGGTAGATAGAATAACAATCTTCACACTCTCTCATTCAAGGATGACCCTAGAGATCTCAATGCAAAGGAGAAATATATCTTGTAATAGGGTTGTCCCAGGGGCTAATTATAAAATAATGAGGGGTTCACCACCAAGTTAAAACTTGGAAATAAAAATTAAATGCAAGAGGTAATGCTTAACCCTAATATGATGCAATCTTCCACTAAATAACCTAATAATGCACATGGAACCAAAAAAAAAGATGCAAGATGAAATGTGTGCACTTGGAAATTTGAAGATGACTAGAATGAGCTTTGAAATGCTGAAAACAATTACTTTAATGTTGATTAGGACTCATACACCAAGCTGGGTGAATCAGTCCCAAATCTAGGTTTCTGTGCAAGAACAAGAATTTGACAAATGGGTATCTGAATCTGTAAAAACCTGAAAATTTGATCTAAACTGGGACTCATTCACCAAAATTGGCGCATCAGTCCAATTAGGGTTTTCTAAAACTTGAAAGTTTGAATTTGGTCTTCAAGGTCTGCTTTGTACTTCCCAATTGGTTTCCGAATTCGAACCCTTGATTTGCAACTTGTAGAAGTCTTCCACATATTTCCAATGCAAGGTGATAACTTTGAACACTTTGAACACTTTGAAAACTTTCTCCAAACTCATTCTTCAATGTATCTTCAATCTAAACCTACAAATCACACACTAAAGAGAGGAAAAAAAATTTCTTTGTTAGTGGAACTTAGGGGTTTTCCTTGGTCAAACCATATTTTGGTAATTAAATCTTGAAATAATATGAAATATGAATGGACAATGATGAATGGACAATGATGAATGAACAAAATAAGATGTTACAACTCACCAAACCCTAGAAATGAACTGTTGCAAACATATATGAAATGGATCAAATGGATGTAGATCTTGAATCTTGCTTGGATAGGATAGATATTGAATGAAATGCTAGCTTGAATCATGCAACCCTACATTACAATTGTTAGCTCAAAAACAAACATGATGCATGAATACTTTGATATGATGATTGATGCTTGAATAATGCTCTAGAATTCTTGATAATCTACTCTTGAAGAATCTTGAATGCTCTTGTGAACTAAAACTTGCTATTATGAATGCTCTCACAAAAGTCTTAGGTGAAAATGAGTGAAAGAACCTTGTATTTATACTTAATTATGCTAAATTTCCTAAAATTACAACACTACAAGCCCACACCAGATCTAGGATGATAAAATCCTGCCAAGAATTTGAATTAATTTAAAATTTAGGTCACACAGGACTCATACACCCAAGGTGGCATATGAGTCCCATTAGGCATAATTTATGGGACCATTTTCAAAAGTGCTTAGAAAGGTGTGAAACTACGATTGGGACCCAAAAATCTAGGTGGGACTCATACACTCGAGGTGGTGTATGAGTCATACTTCACTAAAGTTAGGCCACACAACCTAAAAGCACTTGAATTATGATTGGATGTTGATTTGTGTCAAGATTATCCTCAAAAAGATGCATTAAATGAGGCTTGTGGATGTAAAATAAGGCCAATTAAAGCATAAAGAAGCCCAATTATTTAATAAAACCCTAGGAAAGTGTGAAAGTGTGTTACAACACTTTACAACACTCCAAATAAGGCATAATTAAGTTTATTTAATTCACAAGGGCCCAAGACCTAATGTGAGTGTGTTAAACACATTACAACACTAAGTCAAGGCATCATTAAGCTCAATTTTACAAGGAGGGCCCAAACAAGTGTGAAAATGTCACCGACAAAATTTTCGACACTACATTGGGCTTTTCCTGTAGTTTACAAAAAAAAAATATTGGAGCTCTTTTTATTCAAGGTCGGCATACATAGTTTGGTGAAATATTTAATTTTGGGGTTCAATATTTAATTTCAGCGGTGTTTATTTAACATTGGTCGACATTTTTCATTCAAATTCGTGGACAATATTAATCTTTTGGTGGTTGCTTATTTAATATTAGAGTCAACTTTATATTACAAAGTGGGATTTATTTTTAATATTTGTGTCGGTTGTCATATTTCAATGCTGGTTTTGAAAAAATTAAATTGACATATATAAATTTATGATTTTTATTGCCCAAAGGAAATATCAAAATCTCCATTGGTGTTCAATTCTTCATAGTCTCCAGTGCTTATCAAATTTTTCAGTGGCCATTCATTTAATTCACTGGCAAAGATTTCTATAGACCCTGCATTCATTGCTTGTTGTAGGAAGTACCTATCTTGACCAGTCACTTACCTGTTGGTTCGTGCAATTTCCGTTGTCACTAACCTCACTGAAGTATGCTTGATCTTCTTTCTTGTCTACCAAGTCTTCACCAGTCATCCACTTCTCCATCGTTGTTCGTTGGATTTCACCAACTGTCAGCACTTGCATTTGCTTCACCAACCACTAAGATTTTTTTGTCCACCATGGAAGCCTTTTCTATTAGTTGGAGTTTCCCTTGTTCATTGATTTGGTCGAGGTCCTATTCATGACTAGGAGTTACAGTCGGGAGGAGGAGCCACCGGTGGTGTCGCCCTGCTGCCACCCGACCACAGCCCTATCGTCACCAATCCTGGGGATAATTTTTTTGCAGAAAAATTAGCCCCGAGTTCATATTGGTGCCTAGGGGTCGTCAGAAAGCTGATTTCGTGTACTTCACAGCCATGCAAATTATTTTGCTAGATTTTTTTGTGGGTATGAATTATAGCTATCAAAAGTCAGTTCTTTCGTTTGGACTCCTGAGCTCGTATCTTTTCACCATTTTGTCAGATTTTGGAGATTCTAGTGGCATTGTGAAGGTGATCCATATCTTTATCATTTTTTCCATGTCCACTTTTTTTAGATTTAACTCCAGGTATTCTATATTGATTTTTTGCAATTTCTGGCATTTGCTTGATAACCTAGACATACTACAATTTGGGAAAGGTTTGTTTGCATTAAAGTATTTATTTTCATTGGCACATCATCTATTGGAAGTTTCTATTTGATATTGAAGGTCATGTCTTTGTAATATTGGAGATATATCATAGTGCATTATGTGGTTTTCATATTATCATGCATTGATTATGTTGCAAAAGGGAAACTATAAGCAATGGAGATATTTCATCATAAACTATCCCCTATCACTTGAATTTTTGCCACATTTGTATGGTATAGTTCCCCATCCAGGTCAAGGTATTCAAAAAATTTCTTGGAGTTGCAGCAGATATAATGTTTCAGAGGTTATTGCAATGCATGTTGATGATGATGTTTTGAAAGGTATTGATCATTGTGATTATCCATATATTCTTCGGACTAAGATTTGGGAGATATATGGATATCCTAATACTCCACCATTTCCCGATGATCATGATTCAGTATGTCATGTGCCTCTTCATTCTTCAGACAGGATTGCCTATGATGATATTGCTATATGTAGGAGCTTAAAGATTTAGAATGCTTTGAATATTTAGATGAGGATATCAAGGGTTCTACAGATGCTTCTTCTCCATTAGAGACAGTTAATGTACATTCACCTTCAATGATTATTTGTTCAACGTCATTGATTGAGGCTTCAATCATTCTTATTCATCAGGACATATTCAGTTTTCCAGACTTGGAATCACAAGATGGCTTTATTTCAAGTATTGTTGACTTGGCTACTTCTACAGATCTGGAGGATATTCTTGAGGGGATATCTCTCCTCTATGCAGATTCTACTTTGGAGTGTTTCCTTGAGTCTCCAGATTCCATTGTTTTGACCTTGATTGGGGATCCCAATCTTGGTGAGACATCCTTGGAGGCACTTGATTCCTCTTCAAATATTTCATATATGAGGCTTCTTCCCTCCCATTTCATTATGGAGTTGGAGGTTCTTCAACATCCACCATTTGATTTGCTTCTTCCTAGTGGGAGACATGTGCTTTGGACACTCTTTTGGCTTCAAACTTCTTTTAATGGTTTTGAGGACAGTTCATTCTGGGGGGTAATCTAGTCTCCATCAATTCCTTCAATGGAGGGAGCATTGTATTGTCTTTGGATCTTGTTCAACATTAGTTTCTACATAGTCCTAGTTTGTCACCTTCTTCATTGATTCGGCATGTACCTGATTTGATTATGGTATCTTCATCTACCTTAGGCAAGGAGACACATGAGCAGTTTTCAGAGACATCATCATTATACATATTCATTCTACCTTCCTTCAATTCATATCCAAAATGGGAAGCATCCCTACATTTGTACTTGGTTTTGTTTCTTCTGAAAGGGAGAAAAGTTGTTTGTTAACATTGGATCATGTTTTGTCTTTAGGCACTTACCATTTTTTGAGGTGATTACATATTGTGGGGGAGCTATATAGTGTCTCTATTTACCTCTTATGGTGGGGCTATTGCTATTGTACTCTTGTGATGGATGTATCTCTTGGGGGATATTGATGTTGAGACCTACATACATCACTTCCATTACTTGTACATGATTAGCATAGATTTTGTATTATATCTCTTTTTTGGAGAGGAGTTTTTTCCCATGAGTTTTTCTCCTTTTCTCCATTTCTAAGAGATTAAATTTCCATTTGTACATGGTACCTAACATGGCCTAGTAGCTGGGACCCATCATCATTCCATCAAGATTGCATCATTTGCATCATAACTACACTCCCAAGTTGTACTTATGGGGGGTTGTTAGTGTGAATGGGATTATTTCCTAACTAGTTATTATTTGGACCTATTCACATCATTAATAAGTTTACTTAGGAGTTAGTTTCCTAGGTGGCATTCTAGAAACTAGTATGTAATGGGACCATATCTCATTAATAGGCATGTAGTTATCTAGCCATTTAATATTTCACTCATGCATTTATAATTATGCATTAGTCATTTAATGATTGTAACCAAGGTGGCTATGCAACTACCTCTCTCCTTTCCTATATAAGGAAGGCTCTTGTACATTTTTAATTCATTCTAGATCAATTTAATATAGATCATCATTTGATCAAGTTCTCTTCTTGCTCTTTTTTCAACACTTATTTATTCATGTGGATGGCATTCTTCATGGTTGATCCTTTGAAGTGTGTACAGCTTCATCTGGGTTATCACTCATATTTCCAACATAATTCAAGGTCATTTTCCTTAAATCATGACTAAAATCATGCCTTATTGGTGCCTAGATGTACCTTCAAAGAATGGTGGAATATTTTTTATTTATGGTTATTCTCTAGCTTTTATGATGATTGGGTCCTATAGTGTATAGAAAATAATTAGGAGATTATGTAGGTCATTACTTTTATTGTTTGAAGTCTCCTAGGGTTGATAAGCATAGATATGGTTCATAATCTCCTAATTATCTTAGGGTAGATGAGGCTTTTTTCAATTTAAGATACTCTATTCAAAGTAAGATAAAAAAAAGGTAACAAAAAAGGGAAGGGTATATAATTTTCACCATTACAATATTATTGTACTATATAATAACAAAGATATATCATCTTTCTATTTAAACATAACATTTTAAGTTTCCAAACTATAACAACTTATTTTTAAACATAATACTTTACGTATTTAAACTATAACAAATACCAAGCTAGGTACTTCAATACATTAAAGAGTTAAATAATATTATAGTATTATCAACATTTTAACTCTTATATGAATGTGGAAAATATTTAGCGAGTAATAAATTATTAAAAATGATGATAGTTGACGAGTCATATGAACGCCAAATGGAAAAATTGGCTTCTATGAATGTAAATGGTCCCAAATAGCAAAATGCATTGTAATTTTAAAATTATGGACATGTAAGTCGACAAGTTAGATGAACACCAAATGGAAAAATTGGCTTCTCTATATGTATATGGTACCAAATTGTAAAACATTTTGTAACTTTTGAGCTATAATCGGAGGTTTTCTTCACCTAGTTCTTTCCTTCTGGTATGCTCATCGAACCAAGGTTTGTAAATATAATTATATATAAATAATAATAAAATATAGTGGCTTGCCACTTTTGACTAAATTTTTTTTCTTAAAATGATGTATTTATTTTTTATGAAATAAAGAGGGGTTACAAGGACCCACACCTATTAAAAAATGATAAAAAGGAAAGAAAAATAGGGTTTAATGAGAGGTATAAGTTACATAGACAAAAACACAATAGAAACAACATAGAAAAAAATTGAACAAATAGCACAAACCATCAAGATGTGGGAACCTTAGTTCCAACCTAGTAGAGAAATTGTTGGAAATATAATCCCAACTACTCTAGTTGAAGGTCAATCATATCAATATATTTTGTATCAACAATCAATCTTGGTATTAAAGACAAAAATTAAGGATATAGTTTGGTATAGATTTAATTATATTTCTTCTTGACTCATTATAGGTTTCACACATTTTCTAGGTGCCATAGAATATATTATTTTACTTGCTATACTATGTCTGTCATATATCTTTAGTATTCTATATATTGTATGATCTTGATTTTTTTTTCACTCTCAAGAGGTTAGATGCACAAAGCTATAAGGAATATGTAAGGAGTAGTGTTTTTTATTAAAAAGACTACAAGGAGATGGTGATAGTGTATGTATGGGTGAGTTGAAGCTTAATCTTAGAAATGTCTCATTGAGAAATTATCCAAAGTTTTAAGGAGTAAGATATTTATGTAATGATGTTTTTCTTAGAAGAGTTGAAGCTCTCACAATATATAAAACTATATTTGATTAATATAAAATATCTATCTTTCCATTTTTATTTATTTATCTATTTTCTCCTACCATTGCATTCCAACAAATGGTATCAGAGCCAAGGTAAGAGCAAGGTCAGAGAGTTTGCAGAAGAATAGATGGATTGCTATTAGTGGTATCTGATAAAGAAGATAGTTGATATTCAAGTGAGAATAGCTACAAGAGAAGTTGTTGCTGATCATCTCCTAGTAGCCAAGTGAAAAAACACTTGAAGGTTCCAAAATAGAATTCTCAATGAAGTATTTAGAATTGCAATTGAAAGTGTTGAAACTACCATAAGAGAAGATCATCATAGACGATAAATTAAAGGTTGTAACTATTATTTTGAAGAAAAGTTCCTTTATTTTAAAAGATCGATTAAATTTCTAAGTTGTAGAACAATAGCCTTACAAAAGGTTAACACTGCAAAAAAAACCATCACCCAAAATGTAATAGAGGTTCTCAAGATATAGGTTGGGGTGTTTTGTGGAGAAGCCATTCGATAAATTGATTGAAGGTTAATGAAGGAAATTTCAAGGAGTGCTCAAAGATGAGAAATCCCATCAAAGAGAAATCACTATGTAAAGAGGATCAAAGGCTTTCATTAGAGAGCCATGTTAGAAGTTTGAAACTTTAGATGTAGTTGTCGAAGTCTAAGAAGATCTAGAGGATATCAACTATAGTTGAAGATAAAGAGATTATCATTTTGTGGATCATCCTAAATACAAAGGAAGATTGAAGATCTGCATAGAGAAAAATTCAAAAGATTGATCAATGATCATAATCCTCAGAAGGAGGAGCATTGGAGAAAATTTTAGAGAGAAAAGGAGAATGATATATCATTGTTTGAAGGAGGTCGCTATAATGGTTGAAGCCATATCACATCATTTGTGAAGTTCACTTGAGGAAAGGATCGCAATAAAATTGAAGCTACCCACGAGATAGGAAAAGAGATACAATTGAAAGCAAGAAGATTTGAAGATTGATCACTTAGTTTTCCTATAAAAAGGAAAAAGACACAATATTAATTTAGCCACAACTATTAAAGGTAGTATTTCTCCATAGGAGGTTCGCAACCATAGTTTTTTCCTCACTGTTTGAAGAAATTTGTTTGAAGAGGAGGCACATGAAGCTGTTGAATAAGGGGAAACATCAAAAGATAGATTATGGCTTGTCAAATAAGAGGAATCATCAAAAGATAGATTATCGTTTGGAGAGAGGGATGAAAGGTATATGTAGTTGTGATTAAGGGGGAGTGTTGGAAATACAATCCCAACTACTCTATTTGAACCAATCATATTAGTATCTTCCATATCAACAATCAATCTCAGAATTAAAGACAAATATTAAGAATCGATTTTGGCATAGATTTGATTAAATTTCTTCTTGACTCATCTCAGGTTTCTCACATTTTTTGGGTGCCATGAAATATATTATTTTACTTGTTGTTCTATGTCTCTCGTATATGCTTGGTATTCTATATACTATATGACCTTGATTTGTTTTGCACTCTCAAGAGTCCAACTCCACATATTTGTAAGGAATATATAAGGAATAGTGTTCTATAAGAAAGAGACTATAAGAAGAATGTGATGGTGTCTATATGGATGAGCTGAAGCTTAGTTTTTGTAATATGTCATTGAGAATTGTCCAAAGTTTTAAGGAGTCAGATAAATGAAATGGTGTTCTACTAAGAAGAGATGAAGCTCTCACAGTATGTAAAATTATATTTGATTAATATAAAATATTTGTGTTTCCATTTGTGTTTATTTCTCTATTCTCTCCTACCATTGCATTCCACAAAAATAAGATCATTGAGGCTAGTGATTACCTCCAATTCATCAATCATTACCTTAATATTATTCATTAGAGAAGTAATATCCACCTTATCTGTAATCTTGTTAGGTTGTCCCAAGATAGCTTTTCCTTTGAAGTTGCCAAAAGAAGATCAGGCATGTTTCTCAACTTTCTCAACCTCTAACTAGAATATTCTGGAACTCTTCATCACTTGTTTACTAAAAATAATAATATTGAATAAATCCACATTATCTATTTTTTAATTATATAATTTCAAAACAAAATGATTAAATATTATTTTCTTATTCATGACATTTTAATCAAATGATAATTTATAATTTAAATATATACATACTTCTTATAATATTATTATCCATTATATAAAATAAAATATATCTCTTACTCACTATAACTTAACTAAAATTTAGACTAATACTCCGTATTATTGTAATTAACTAGAAGAAAATTCCATATCTGCATAATCGAATTGTTTCTCGTTTTCAGCTCTGTGTATTTCTCCGTCACAAATATCAATATCATCGTCATGTTATATTCCTAGCCATATTAGAAGAGATATATTATATTATAATTTGTTAGTACACTCGTAAAGCCCACCGTACACTAAGAAACGAGGAGAACTCATAAGCAGGAACCATGAAGTTACTTCTGTATTTTTTTATTTCTTCCAAACGACATTAGTTATGTATATGTATTCATGTGTATATTTTCCAATTGTTAATGCTCTATACATTGTCGTAATTCAGTTATCTGTGACAAATTGTGTGCCAATTGCGTTTCAAGGGTAAAAGTCTGTCTTCAAACTCAACTGTGTATTTCATACGAATCACTTTTCAATATTTACAATCAATATATTGGAACTTCATAATCATTTTCTCTTTCTGCCAAGACTTTCATCTGTTGTTTTAACTTGGAAACTTGTCCATCGTGTTGCCTAGAATTGTCTGTAGATCTTGGCTTCCTGCACAATAATATTAATAACATACATAGCAATAAATATTCTTTGGGTTATGTTTTTGTTTCATAAGAAATGAAGAGGAAATGTATATTCTCTGTATTTTGTCGACTGTGTGTATTATTTATAGCTTTTGCACCAGTATACCTTCTAATAAATATCAGCATACACATTATTGTGCTTTAATCATATTTCTAATGGAGTAAAACAGAAAATAATGGAGACAATATAGATCCCGTTATTTAGAAAAAATTAAAAAAGTTTAAAGATTTTAGATTATTTATATGTCTTGCAGGAAGGTGAAGAAACAACACTATCGTTTCAGAAGTAAGAACATGGTAAAGTTTCAGAAGCAGCTAGAAGTGCAGCTTGTTGCAGAGTGGAGAAATGCATATGTGAATTACAAGCGGTTGAAGAATGACATCAAACAAATTAGACAGCAGATTGCACGACAGCCTGCAACTGCATTCAATAAGCATTCTACTTATTCTTACCTGGTAAAATATATAGAAAGACGAAACTTCATATGTTTCATAAACAACATATATGCTATTTTACTGTTTAGATTTGTATTCACATGATTTTAATTTATGGGCAGATTATACATCATCATAAAACCGGAAAAAATAGTGGCTGTGGTATGGAGATGGTGTATGAAACGGAGTTGATTTGTGGGCAAGCTCAATGGACAGAGCATGATCGAGTTTTCTTTTCCAGGCTGGATTCTCAGCTTAACATAGTCAACAAGTTTTACAGAGCCAAAGAGAAAGAGTACCTAGTTAGAGGCAAACAACTCCAAGTACAGCTGGAGACTCTAATAGACACAAAACGAGCTCTTGCTACAAGTAAAATATATGACCATTCAACCGCTCAGGACATTAATATAGGTATTTACACAAACAATATTATAGAGAAATTCTACCTTGGTTACATGATCAACTCCATTCATAATTAGAGGACACCTAAACTTAATCTAAATAGAATTTATAGAGTTACTCCATTTAAAATTATTTATATATACATTATAACTCTTTAATAATAATTTAATAATAATGTTCAATTTACTTAATAGAGAAATTGTACTTTGTTTACATCAATTTTTGATGTTTAAGACTTGAGCCATTCCTACGTACAAATGCTTATGATTTTAAACTTGTATTTTCTCAATATAGCAGAATATGGAGAGAATGATGATGGTTACAGAGGTAAAGGCAGTAAAGACAACCACGCGCTTGTTGTGGGCAGACACAAAGTTGGTCAAGCAGAAAAGATGTTACGTACAGCCTTTATCGAATATTACAAAGGACTTACTCTCCTCCAGAATTACAGGTTCCTTTAACGGCTCCCTCTACTTACGCAACTTTCACATTTCAAACAAACCAATATAGCAAATATGCCTCGGAATATCCATGTTTCTTATCTTAACTTAACCTACATTATTGTGTGTATATTACTTATTAGTGATATTTTGTGTGTATATGCAGCTCGTTAAATACTCTTGCTTTTGCAAAGATACTAAAGAAGTACGATAAGGTAACGTAGAGTATTTCACAACAATGTAATGTGATAATATTTGCTGAAAACGGAATAAAGGCTTTTCTTTTATGTTTTCTTTTCCCCAATTTTGCATAGGTTACAGGAAAGAATGTGATGGATACTTATCTAAGAGAAGTGCAATATTCCTATTTCTCAACAAGGTCTGAGAAGGCACTGTGGCTTCCTGTATATCCTAACTACAATGAAACTTTGAATCTAAATAAAACAGTTGTTTACTTGTATTGAAATATGTTGTCACAGGTGCTACGCACAATGGAGAGAGTAGAGAGTTTGTTCACTAAATACTTCAGCAAAAACAACCGAAGACAAGCTATGAGCTCTTTGAGACAACCTCCCTATCAGAATTCTAGTCGCAAATGTTTTTTTATAGGTACATTCTACTCCTGGGACCATGTTGCTTTTGAGAGTAATTTAATACAGCCCACAAAAAAGCTGGTTTAAAAAAATTGATCCTTCAGGTCTACGTTAGAAAGTTATAATGTACTTACAGACTTACGTTTGTCATAGTTTTTTTTTTTTTCTCCTTGTCAATATATATTCAAATGTAGCATTTTCTGTTGCAGGGTTTTTCGTAGGTTGTTCAGGGGGTTTGCTACTGGCACTAGTCCTTGCGCTTTCTTAACCTGAAATTGAGAGTTACGCGATAAGAAAAAAAGACTTTTATGACTTCTATTGATTTTAGTACTTTAATATCCATTAAACGAAACTTAATTGGTTTGCCATGCATTATTTTGATAATTTGCATGATACGAGTACAAATTTTATAATATGATATTGTAGAATCTAAAACAGAGCCTTATTCCTGATCAGAAGGTTATAAAAGATAACAGCAGAAAAAGTAAGCAGAACAATTAACAAAGCATACGAATCATGCACAGTTCTGTATTTTGCAGACCATTTAATTGTATCTTTATTGATGCTTATATATATAAAAGAATTACATTACTGCGTAGAATGCAGTGTCACAAAACAGCTTGAAGAACTCAGCTACAACTAAAGATCTATCCATGCAAAATACATGCATTACTCTATGCGTCCAATTTGGCAGTGAAAGCCAAGTTATTAACAGTTATCAAGAATGAAACTAATTGTCTTAACTCTTAACAGAGCGATTAAATATGCAGCATGCAAAACTATTAAAATACTATAACTTAAAATTATGCATGTTTCAAAGTCGGTAGAACAGAGAAACAACTGACTGTCTAGCATCAGTTATCAACAGATATACATGTAAATTTTCATCTATTATATATTTGGATAGTATTTATATTTGTGATATCTTATGGTCATTATATATTAAGTTTTGAAGTAATATCTTATCATTTTGGATAAGGTTTGTCATTATATTAAAGGATAAGGTTTGTCATTATATTTTTCTGAATAGTATATTGTAAGAAATCATGATTCATATTTTTATTGGTTTTGATTATGATTTAAATAATGTGAAATATGATGATGGATATTGATTGTATGCTTTTACATGGATATTGGTATGCATTGTTTTAATTTATAGTAGATAACATCTGACAGAGATAAGTGAATATTATGCATTAGATAAGTCATAATTAGAGAAAGCATTCATGTCTATCCCTCTTATCAAGGTTGATAGAATAGTTTAAATTTTTTTACACCATACCTCATCCCTAAATATAAGATTATTTGATATATTATTGTCATTCTTAATATTTAAATGACTATTAGAACCAGGAGGATCTAGGAGATAGAAAACAAACACATGAACAATATGCAATATTGTATTAGATGACCCAAATGTAATGAGTACAAAATCTTTCTTATATAGGAAAAGATGAGGCAATCCACATTATAGGTGGATTGACAAGTGCCCCATAAGGTGGCACAAATGAGTTGACAAGTGTCCTATAGGTGTCAACCTTAGGAACACTTGGAGTGTGCAAACCAACAACCTCTATGACCAAGTCATCAACCTTGTGTGCCAAGTGTTGAATGACCTTTGAGGTGAGATGGAAAGACTTCCAACCTCAAAAAAGGTATGTGCATGAGGTTAACCAAACCAGTAGGTAACCACTAAAGGCCTAAAAGGTTGCACATTCGATTAGACAATAGGTTGTCTAACCTTGTATACCTAAGTACACTTAAGTATAGTGAATACAAAACATCCATAAAGGCAGATGAGGAACTCACAATGAGTGAGAAACCAAAAAACTCAAACTAAAACTCAAACTAAAACTAAAGCTTAAATAGTTTGACTAGCAAAACAACAAAGAAAGCACACAGAGCTAGAACCAACACGGAACCACGTGACATCTACAGGTCTCCCAACAATTTGAGACTAGTGATCACATTCCATTCCTGAGACAAGAATTGGAGCTTCTTTTCAAAAGTCACAAGCCCCTACTAAGTGGCTTTTGTATTCACCGTGACATCATGAGCTAAGGTATCTTACTTTTTACCCTACTTCTTCTACATATGACCATCCTCTGGACCATGAGCAACTTATTTCCCCTAGAACTTCCTTAATTTATCCTGAAAAAACCTGAAGGGTGAGGATAGTGTTTTTCACTGTGTTTTTACTATAATCGATGATGACCTTGAGGCATTGCATGGTTTTCTCTTATTTTTGATTGATAGCATCAATCTCAATTAGTAAATTTCTTTTTTCTTTCTCAGTACCAACAATGGCATGAAAATCTTCTAGCTCCTTTTCCCACCTCGCCGACTTCTCAAATGACTTGGCCAAAGATGCAAGCATGTCCCAATGCTCTTTATTCTCCACCTCCCCCAACCACTGGACCTACTACTCAAGAACCTTGCCCTCCAAAATTTGGATTCTTTCTTTAGTTGTGACCAACTAGCCCAAGAGCCACTTCATGATATCCCTCTGAATGTTAATTTCCTCTAAGATTTTATTGATTTTTTTTCCAAGGGGGTCATCATGGACACAAATTAGCCTAGGTTCGGTCCTGATTTCCTCTAGATTGATCTACAAGTTGGGAGAATTTTGTGGGTTAGGTTTATAAATAGGGGGTGTTGGGAACATCTGAGATATTCACATGAGCAGAGGAGTGTATAAGAGAGTTGGCTAGAGTGGGATTCCATGACTCATCATCATTTTAGTTTTTGGACTCCCCTGACTCAGAAATAGAAGTAGAAATAGGTGTGGGTTTCGACAAATGGGTGCATTTGATGGGGTTGTGGGGATCTTTTCATTCACAGGGGCTTTACCCTGGGCCCAAGAGCTATGATGAATGGTAGGAGGGGTTTCATATAGAGTAATAGAGGGACTGGGGTCCATAGAGGGATTGGTGGGGTCATGAATGGTCAGAGTGTTCTTACACATAGAGGCAGGGGAGGGAAGCAGGGTAGAATAAAACTTGCAGAGACAATAAATGAGGCCCTGGTGGATGGGTAATTTCTTGCATTTGGCCTAGATACTTCTAACAAATTGCTCAAGCAAGGACATAAGAGAAAAGGGGAAATTCATTTTGACATTACACCTAAGATGATTAAGCATAGGGAAAAGATAAGTGTGGAAGCGGTAGAAACCCCCTTCGAGTGTGACACACCTCATTAGGATTTTAGCAATTTTTCTCTAGACGTCGAGTAGGTCTGCTTGGTTCAAGCCATTCTACAACAAATCACCCTCTCTCCCTCTTTCAGAAAATATTTCATGTCTTCCTGGTAATGGCTTTTCGACTTACGAGGAATGCAAATCCCTTCTAGAAATAGCCCCATCACCTCTGCAATAATCTCAAGAGTCACCATCAAGGAGACCCCTTCAACAATAACAATTTATTCCACCCAATAATTAGCGAACTCCAAAGAAATATTGGGGTCATGCCCATGCATCCCCTCCACAAACAAAACGAACTTGCCCCGTTCCAAAATGGCCCAAACCTCCTTGTCTTGTTTCCATCTATCACAACTAGTTAGTTCATTCTAAACCAAGTCACCCACCATCACTAAGAACCCAAATTTCAAAGCAAGATAACACCAACTATAACAATGGCTATACAAAAACCAAAGCCACAAGTAAATGTAAATATGAAAAGACTAATTAGCAGGCTTAAGTTGTCATAATTGAGGAGTGTGGCAACTATCAATAAGAGCTAACATGGTATCCATCTCAATCTCATTTGGACAGTACTTTAACATCATGTTTAATTAATTAGAGCACCTAACTTGGGATATGGTGGATATTATCTCATATTAATAAATTTGTAGTAAAAGCTCCTAGAATTGCTAATGCATCAGCAACTTTATTGCCACTCGTATACACGTGATTAACACTGTAGTTCCCAAGGGAAATCATGAGATTTGGAGTCTAGGCCACGAGGTCCTATAGGGTCCAATAGGGAAAGGCTTTCCCTATTAGCATGAGAGTCATGTTTTTAGAGTCCCCTTCAATAACCAAATTTGAGAGCCTAGCTTGGATGGCAATTTTTATGTCATGGAAACTCGCCACCACCTCGGTAAAACTAGACGATTGAACCTCCAAATTGACTGCATATGCTATAATTAAATTACCCTTGTGATCAAGGATAACCCCAACCCCACTTGCCTAACTTGGGTTAGGTTTGTCCAAGCCATCAAAGTTGAGCTTCAACTAACCAAGCTCAAGGGGGACTAGGGAGTACATCGCCTATCTAGCGGGATAAGAGAACTTAGGGCATTAAGGGCCTTTGAGAGATTCCAAGCAGACATAATAGAGACCTCCAGAGTATTAGGATTTTTTTTGGGCTTACAAGGGATAGCAAAAATCAGCACAACAACCTGACTGATAATCTTGTTGGCTATCACCAACCACATGGACCTTTTGTTTCTGAAGAATCTATTATTGTGCTCCTTCTAGAGTTCCCACCCCATGAAGAACAAATATTTCCACCAAAGCTCTACAAGAATAGGGTGAGACACAGGGGAACCAACAATCCATAATCTCATGAACATCCTTTTGCCAGACCCAAGAAAATTTGAAGAGAGATTGAATTTTTTGCCTAACCTGCCAAGAGTAAGAACAATGGAAAATCAAGTGAGATATGGAATCAGCTTTGTTATCAAACAAAAAAAACCTATTCCCAAGTTGTATTCCTTTTTTTTCAAATTATCCAAAGTGAGGATCCTTTTGTGACAAATAGTCCACCAAAAGAATTTTACTTTGGGTAGGGAATTTCCTCTCCATAACTGCATCCAATCAAACATAGGGTTCCAAGAACTAGAAAGGAGATTGTAGCCAATCTTAACATAATACATGTCATCTTTAGAACCCATCCAAACCAATAAGTTTGACAAGTGAGATGGGAAGAACTTGTGATTCCTGACTATTCGAAGAAGTTCTTCAATAACCAATAGAAGGGGGGTTGAACCAGTTAGGGTTAATCTTCCATTTAGGCGGATCAACTGAGGAATCAATGTAAACCAAGACCTTAACTCCCAACCAAGTATAGAGGTCCCACCAAACAACGAATAAAATGGGATGGAGATAAATCACCTGCAAGCACAACCAATTGTCATCCCAGAAAGAGACCAAAGTACCTTATCTATCTAGCCAAGAGGATCCTAGAGAGAGTAAATACCTAGTTTTTAAAAGGTTATTCCAAATCATAGAACCAGAAGGAAGAAATCCATTTTCCAACAAAGAGAAATGGTCTCATCCTTGTAGATACTTGTCCTTTAGAATAGAAATCCATTTCACTTGATTGTATAGAAGTTTTCAAGAGATTTTAGTTATAAGTTCCATATTCATTGATCTTGTTTTCCTCAAGTCCAAACCTCCATAACATTTCTTGGAGCACATAGTAACCCAATTAACCAAAGAGAACTTGCTCCTTTCATCGATCACCAACCATAGGAATCTATGTTGGATATGTTCAAGTTTCTTCGACCATGTAACGGGCATTAAAAAAAAACATTAAGTACACAACCAAACTTTGAAGGGTGGTCTTAAGAAGGAGAAGCTTACCAACATTACTAAGAAGGGACCCCTTCCATGTAGTGAGCTTCCTCTAAACCTGTTCCAAGAGAGTAGACTAGATAGAGATGTCCACTTTACCAACAATAAGTGGCATGCCCAAATACGTTGAGGGAATGGGGAGGCCTGACAATTGAGAGTTTTAGAAATCCTAGCTTGAAGAGCAGAGTCAAACTAAAGGCCATGTTAGGTACCCATGTACAATGAATTCTCTCATAAAGTGGAGTAAAGGAGAAAGCCCATTGGAAACAAAAATCCTCTCTAAAAGGAGAATAAGAAGATTTAATACCTTCTAAAAATACATCTCTTGATAGTAGGAACATGATGATGAAGAACTCTTGAAGCATGTAGATATCATAAAATTTATCGATGATGGACTAGTGTCCATTAGAATCAAAAAATCTCCAAGTAATGTAGATCAAAATTTGAGATACAAAACATTGCATGAGTGAACTGGTGAACACTACTTGAAACCAATGTACACAAAGTCAATCAAAATTTGTGAAGTCAATAATATAAATAGTACTATGATTAGGAGTACTAGAATCTCAAAAGAGTGAACCACTAAATTAATTCCCCCATTTGAAAGATTGGGATAGAAGGTTCATGAGGCCTTCCAAAAAGAAGATTATTCCATTGCTTCATTGAAAGAAGCATTATCATGACACTAGCATAGTCCCCCGTTAGACTTGGTAAGAGAATATAAGCATAACAAACTAAGATCAAGAGTGTGTAAGGAATATAGAGATGTACAAAGTGTGCTCCAAGACACAATCACATGATGTGAGAATCACAAGTATCCATGTTTGTGATGGCATAGCCCCCATTACACCTTATAATTCAGTGTATGTACAATAATTTCCCAAATTATCTCCCTAAGGAACACACATTCAATTTTGTGGCACTTTATATGAGTGTGTTTACAACCTTATTGTTGTTACAAGTTCTTCAAATTTTATTATTATGAGGTTAATTAAGAAAACAAGATTAAGTTATTTCTTGCAAACCTCAATAAAAGATTAAAAAAAACATAAAATTAAACCCCCATTATGATTATCCCCTTTTCCAAATTCATTACAAAAAGAATTGACTTCCTCTTTCACAAATTTTTAACTATGGAAAAAATTTCAACTTCCCCCTATAAACACTTTCTATTTTGCCAAATTCATTGCAAAAGAGAATAAAATGATTCCTCTTTTACAAAATTTTGACTAAGGAAAAAAATTGCACCTCCCCTTTCTATTTCCAAGTTGTTACAAAACGAAAAAAGACCCGGGTGCTGGGAAGAAGTTGAGTCCACTTTTTGGCCAAAACGTGGAAGTGTTTTCCTTGATTTTCAAAATTTCACACATTTGACCTTAAAATTTAAAAAGCACTTAGAGATGGAATCTTGAGAAAAATCACTATTCATAAAATGTAGTACTCGAAGTCTAGTTTCCAAAATTTATTTCAATACCCAAATGCTACAAATTTATTTTCAATAGGCATTTCTAAAAACCACTATTTAAAAGTCAATTTTTTTTTACCATACCATGCACGTGTATGTCATCCATATTTTGACCTAAATTATTGTATTTTCTAAATCCTTTTGGGAAAATATTTGTAACTCACTAAACCAATTTTTTGATATTTTTTTGTAATTTTTTATTGATTTTTTTTTGTTAAATTTTTATTAGCCATATTTGTCATTTTGAAAAATCGTCATGTACGCCACACATAAGATGACCTAAACTTATCATTTTTTTATTTTTTTAATTGAAAAGAATTTTCTGAAGTACATTTTCGTGCAATTCATTTTACAAAAAAAATACTTTAATAAAAAAATTATTAAAATAGTAAAAAAAACTTGATATTTCAAGTTTATGAACCAATTTCATCATAAATTAATTAAAAAGTAGAAAAAAATAATCCAATTGTAAAAAAATTACATATTTGGAATCTACATTATCTCATCTATAATGGGTTTTAATTTCATCAAAAAATTATGCAAAAAATTCTTCAAACATATATCCAAAGTCACTATTTTCCTGTGACATTGTCAGCAACTTCAACTTGTAGGTCAGCTAGGTCCAAGGCTTAGGTTTGGATCCCCAAGGATTTTCCCAAACCAAAAAACAAGCCAAAAACCCAACGACAACCCAAGCACAAATTCATTTTTTTAGAAACGAAATCTCATTTTGTAAATCAGGATCCCATTTTATAATATTTAATGTTTAGACCGTTGACATAGAAATGGGATCTCATTTCCTAATATTTAGCGTTCAAACCATTTTATAAACGGGATCTCATTTCTATTTTTACCATTTTTTATTTTACTAGCCAACTTTTACTATGAATTCTAGGTATGTGGAAGATCATCATGGAAAAAACAGGCACTTAAGTGGCAAAAAATTTAGAAAAATCAGAGTTAGGCAACTGGAAGTAAAAATTTAAATAAGTTATCTATATTATTTCCAAAATATGTAAGAATAGAATCTGTAGCAAATTGAATGTATTTTCTAAACTACTAGGTTTTTTTTTTTTTAAAATCTATTTGGTGCAAATTTGAAATTTCAATGCAATAGTACTTAAATTTCAGGGAAAAAATAAGAAGTAGGTGTCTGTTTGACCACCCTAACCATAATAAAATGATAATTATTTTTTATAATATTTTAGATATAAGTAGAGGAATCATGTCCCGATGTGATGCATATTTTTTGTAATTTTTTTCCAAGTAAATAATTAATTATGAATTTTTTTATTACAACTTTTAGAAAATATAAAAATTTGTATGTCTGACCACCTTAACTTTGTCAAAACTTCAAGAAATTCATTTTTTTTTAAATCTTATAGTATGTGAAGCATAGAATGTGACGCATGTTTTGGATTAAAAAAATGTGATACCGTTTGAAAGCTATATATGTTTTTCAATCAACCTATCAATCAGGACTTTAGTCTTAATTCAAATAGAAAATGAATAATAATTATTTATTAAATTTTTAAAGTAAAGCATACTTTATATTGGTGGAATGTTGAGAATCTGCTTTAAAAACCCTTTTTGTTTCATCAATTTTGGGTAAAAAAATGTTGTCGGCCACATACACTATGCATACCCATAAAATCGCCACTTTTTGGCCCATCATGATCCTACACATGCCCTTCTTCAATTTCACATGTACGATTGGTTGCAACAAATTCATCTAGTTTCTATCAAATTTTTTCTTTATAGGTCTTCAACTTGCAATTTGGGTAGAATTTTTGAAAGGAGGCATCATGTAAACAGCTTTTTAAGTGGAATTGTGTTAGTTTTCTACTCGTTTGGAGGAACAAAAGAGGAAGACTTTCACTATTGACATTTGTGCTTGAGAATTTTATAATCATGGATTCACAAGCTTGTAATAAGAAGAAAGATAGGAAGGCATTGACTCATGAAAATTTTGAAAAAAGGAAAGAGAAAGAAGAAAAAAAGAAAAAGAGATAGAAGAATGAGGATTCAATCAATGAATAATGTTGAAGCATCCAATTCCACAACTATTGAAGATAAAAACATTGAGGAGACCATGGTTGTAGACAATGCTGATTTGCAAGAAGTCAATTTGGAAAATAATATGATTATACAAATAATTCTTAGTATTTCTTCAAATCCCCCTTTCAATGTTATGGAGAATGTTTCAATAGGCACAAATCCAAGTATGTCTTCAAATCCAGATTTTAGTGAAATGGAAAGTTTGTTTGTATCTGAAGTTTACAAGATGCTAGACTTAAGGATGTTGACATTGATAATATTCGAAGAGAAGAAAATTTTATACAATTTGTTGAAAATAAATTAGAAAATGATAATGAAAATCATTCAAATGTTGTAGAAAGTGAAAATGAAAATTATTTTGTTGAAAATGAAAATGAGAATGATCCTTTTGTTGAAAATGAAAATGAAAATTGTATTGTTGATGAAAATGAAAATGAAAATGAAAAACCTGGATGTGATGTTGAAAATAAAAATATTTTTTTTATATTGAAAGTGATGTTTTGGATAATCTTCCTGGTAAGATTTCTTGGAGACAAATAAGAACACATGCCAATATATTATACAAAAAAAATTCTTTTATCGTAAAAAACTTTCATTTCAATTTCAACTAATTATGCATTTTATGAGAATACAAAAAATGAGAAAGTAATGAAAAATTTAAGCTTTTTTGTTAAACCAAGAAGAAAAGATCAATCATTAAAACATGCTATGTCTACTGTTGCTAGTGTCATTTAGTCTATTGGAAAAAATAGCTAATCTAAAGATAAGAATGCAGCAAGAAGAGCTATAACAACTGCTATAGTTAATAAAGCAATTTTGAATAAAAGAATGGTAAGCAATATTAGTGAAGTTCTACAAATACATCATAAAAAATTTCTAAGAGCGGAAAAAAGAAGAGAAAGTATATAAAATGATCCAATTAACCAATTTTGGAGTTTTAGTGGTCGACTCCCAAGGTCTGACATGAAATTGAATGTTGAAATCAAATCTTTGATTGAAAAATATTGGCATGATAATACTAGGGTAACATCTAATGCTAGAGATGTTTTAATATTAAGATTGTGGTCCAAAGTTTGTGATCCTCATCCAAAACACCTATTAGATATAGCACAAACTAAATTTAATAGAAAATTTTGTGGTGATTTAGTGTTACCTGGTAATATTAAAATAAGTCAAAAGTCTTTTGAAAAATGTAAACCCTAGTATGTAAAAATTAATAAGCAATGAATATCTTGTTGTTGTAAAATGCATGTTCAATTTCATTATTTTTATGATTTTTTTTATATATACATTGTACTTTGCATACTAACATGATTATGCAAGAATGTGGTATTAATATGCCACTTGAAATAATAAGGGAGTTTATATCAAGTTTTTTTGTGAAAGATCTAATGGGAAATTGTTTTATTTAAGTTCTGGTATTTTTGGACAATGCACTAGTTATGAAAATATTTCATTCTTAGGAGTTTGTATGCATGAAAGTGTTGATAATGATTTTGGACAACAATTAGTAGATATTAAAAGATTTAATAATGTTGACTATTCATTAAAAGATGGAAAAATTGGGAAGCATTGTGATTTTAGTTATAGAAAAAAGTTAGTGTACATGCATTCATATAAGAATTTAATAATAAGATTGTACCAAAATATATCATGCACTCTCAACATGGTCGATGGCTTGATGGCCATTTTTTCCCATATAGAAACACATTTCCAATTGGTACTATACTATTAGTGGTTGATTTTGTGGAAAACTATACTCTAGCTCCACAAGAGGAAATTCAATCACAGTATTATAATTCAGTGCAAGTGGCTATGTTTGTTCATATTGTTTATAGACATGCAAATGATAGAATAGAGGATGATAGAAAAGTTTTGAGGGAGTATCATTTCTATTTGAGTGACAACAGGTTACACTCGTCAAAGTTTGTTCAATACTATTTCAATATATTTTATAGAAATTTAAGAGAAAGAGGAATCCAAATGACAAAACACCTCATATGGTAAAATAATTGTATAGGGCAGTTCAAGAATTCTTGAATGTTCTATTGGTTAAGTAGGGTTCACAAGGAACTTAATTTCCAACATATGTGGAGTTTTTTTTAAGCTGGGCATGGTAAAGGAGAACATGATAGAGCTGGTGTGTGTGTTAAAAGAATTCTTGCTAGAGAACAATTGAAATTTGAGGATGCAGTAAAATTTAAAGATGCAGGTTGTATTGTGGATTGGTGCAATACAAGAGTATCTACACCTAGTTCGAGCGAATTCTCTACAGTTCACTGATTCTTTTGGTTGGTTGAAGAAAAGAGCATTCTACCTAGACTTGATTGTGAGACAATCAATGGATCTATTAAATGAATGTTTTGAATGCAAGCAAATGGACTATTTGGACTTGAGGGAGCTTGTATGTTTTTGTCAATTTTTTATCTCAAGAGATTAGGAAGCATGTGAAAATACATAATGGTTTGAAGAGTGGAAGCAAAGATCATTGACACCTACACAAGCACATGATCAATATGAAACAACAATTGAAGACAATGATCAATTGTTTGCATCAAAAGACTATGATCGTGTTTCATACATTGTACAAGAAGGTAATTTAATTCAATTTATTTCATTTCATATTTCACTTTATTAATATTTTGTAATACTAAATTATTTATTTATATACATATGAATGGATGTATGTAGATTGGTCAAATTATATGGACATGTGCAAGTTATTAAATCAAATTTTGTTTGCAGGATATGTGTATATTATTGTTTCACTAGAGGGGAATGAAGAGGAAATGGAATATTGGTTGGCTCGTTGTGTGGAGAATAAACATAATTTAATAGCACCTCAAGAAGATGATGATGGCTACCATTATCCAATAGATATGGTGATCCCCTTAAGGCATCCCCTTAAGAAAATTTTGATAACAATTTTTTGATCCCCTTAAGCAAATTTTGAGAACTTCTTTGATCCCCTTAAGAAAATTTTGAGAAATTATTTGATGATGGCTATCATGTTATCCAATAGGATCAGTGGTGATTGTTGGCACTTGGCTATGAAAATACTTGATAAGGAAGAATGGTCTTCTTGCATTCGAAGATTATGAAGCACATAAGAAGATTATACACTACTCACATTTGGTGGTGGCAACAAATATTAAACTAGATCGGTATCGTGGAAGACCTACAAATAAAGAGCTATGGAAAATTTCTATGGAAGAGCATGAGACAATCTTAGATGTGTTGCAAAAAAGAGAGGATGTGGATAGTACTTGTGGAATAAGTAAATACAGGTAAATATAGTTTTAGGTTTATATTATCCTTTTAAATAGATTAAATACACATTTTGATATTGCTTTTGTGTTATTAGTTGAAATTGATTTAAATTTTCCTTTTATATCATTAAGCCATCATCACAAATTCATCACATACTTTGAGACAAAAAGGAGAGTTCATGCAGATTCAACCTAGACAACATGGAATACTTGGTAAAAATAGGTAATTATTAGTTAAATTATATTTAAATACATGTTTTGATTATATATTGATATTGCTTGTACATTAATAGTTAAACTTAATTTATTATCCTTTTTTGTATCCTTAAGCCATCATCACATTGATCTCATACTTTGAAACAAAAAGAAGAGGATGTGGATTCAACCTACACACACGTGTAGAATACTTTTAAATACAGGTACTTTAGTTGTGTACATATAGATAGTTTTATATAAATTTAAATAATGTATGTTTTGATGATTTGATTGATATTTCTTGTACCATTTTGATATCAAGTGGCATGAAGACCTATTACATTTCGGGCACAAGTTTCATATTTTCTTGAGATGGCATAGTCAAATTTTGTAAACATTGTTTTGAGTTGACATATATATGTACACACATACACAATTACACATTTTGTACAAATTTATATACATGTACATACACAATTACATGCTCTATACTTTTATTTATCAAAATCAATATTCTATATATTGTGTTTGTTAAATGTGCATACATTTTCCTACTTTGAAACTTTAAATTTGATTGTATAATCACTAAATATCATGTATATTATTTTTAAATCAATTATATTAATTGTGATTAAATATGAGGCATGTACTTTGAAGTATTTCATCCCCTTAAGAAATCCTATTAGGACATATCCTAAATATTATACTTAATTATATCATTTTTTATGATGAGTCAACCTACTTTGAAACTTTAAATTTGATTGTATCATCACTAAATAACATGTATATTATTGTTAAATTTTGTTGCCTTGGGAAACTTCACAAAATTTTGACTTCTTTGATCTCCTTAAGACATCGTATTAGGACCCCTTAAGAATTCCTATAAGGACCCCTTAAGACATCCTATTACGACATGAATTAAATAAACATGGGCACTATTTAAATTGTATATAATGTGATTGTTATGATGAGTCATCCTAAATTCTAGGTTAATTATATCAATTGCAATTAAATATGAGACATGTACTTTGAAGTATTGCATCCTCTTAAGACATCCTATTAGGACATATCCTAAGTATTATACTTAATTATATCATTTGTTATTGAGTCACCATAAATTCTAATACGTGTTTATATTACTTAATATTAATACTCAATTATACTCTCCTTTGATCTCCTTAAGACATCGTATTAGGACCCCTTAAGAAATCCTATTAGGACCCCTTAATACATCCTATTAGGACCCCTTAAGACATCCTATTACGATGTGAACTAAATAAACATTGACACTATTTAAATCGTATAGAATTTGATTGTTATGATGACTCATCCTAAATTCTAAGTTAATTATATCATCCATGTGGTAATCTAACTCCATGTAATATTTTGGCTAAATATCATTGTGGGTCTAACATGATTAACTCGTCAACAAAAGAAGCTACTTCTAGATTTTGGGTAACAGCCTCTAGGTCTTCTACAAACACATTTCCATTTGTGTCTCTTTGAATGAATTCCTCAAAAGGATTGTTGTGTGATGGATGTCTAATGTTTGTGTCATTGAAAGGGTTGTTGGAGGTAGATCCCATATTGGTATTGTTGTGAGTTTTATGTGAAATGGCATTTAGGTTTATGTCACTAGTATGGTTATAAATGTCATCTTCTTTTCCAAAGAGATTCATGTCTCTTTTCTTTTTTTTGTAATCTAGTCTCAACCATGTAAGATTTTCTCAAACTAAAAGGGTAAATGCAAATGATATGAAACTAGGTCTATGTTATTGGATTTTTTTGGATATAAATAATCAATGCTAATGTGCTTATTTTTTTGTCTTTTTGGAATAATAAATGGGGAGTGTCCTAATGCAATGATGTCCAAAGAGGATGTTTGGTTGGCTAATGTGAGGTGACAATAATGTTTATGAGGGATGCAAAGTGATAATAATGTCTAAGAGGAATTTATAGTGTAAGGTAATAATGATGTCTAAGAGGAATGTCTAATGTAAGGTGACAAATGATGTCTAAGAGGAATGTCTAATGTAAGGTAATAATGATGTCTAAGAGGAATGTCTAATGCAAGGTGATAAATGATGGTGTATTAAAATGAGAGAGTTTTGATATGTTATGGAAATGTCTAAGTATGATATGAGGTGTTCTAAATGCAAGGGGTAAGCAAGCTCTAACAATAATCAATTTTGGGAGATTTGAGAAGAGGTTACTAACCATCCAAAGTTTAGCCAATGCTTCAACTTGAATTGTCAAAGGACCTTTTGTGAGACCAAGTGAAATGACAAAGAGACAAAGTGAGTTTCGTCAAACTAGACTCATGAGCTAGAAAGGACTCACACAAAATTACAAAGACTATAAGTGTGACAAGTTACTTGGTCCAATGACAATCCTTTCTTGAAGCAATGGTTTGTAAACAGTATGGAAAGTTGGCCTATTCTAAAATCTACAAAGATAATGACCTAAGAGTTTGACTAAGCTGAAGGTGATTAGGAATCCTAAAATGTGGCTAAAGTTTGCAATGGTATGCCTATTGTTAAGACTAAATGACAAACTAAAGAGTGTTATGGTGGACAGTTTGAGAAAATATTTCTAGTTTTTGTACAGAGATCACTATGATAAGGTGGTCAAAGAGAGATCTTGAATGTTTGATTTCAAATTTTGGTAGTAAAAATTGTTTTTATGTGACAGGAAATTGTCACATTTAAGGTCATAGTTGTGTTACAGAGGATAGATGTGTTGTCTCATACATCAATTGTGTTGCAGGTTTATCATATGTTTTTTTTATCAGTAGTTGCATTGCAGGTTGAATAGATGCATTGAAATACAGTCAATTACAGTTTATAGAGTCTTAGTTGTAGTTCACGGTGAACAAAGTTTGATTTTTCTACAATTTTGACAAGGTTGTAAATTTGTTTCTAGTCTAATTATAATTTTCTAGATTGCAGAGGTGTTTATTTGTTCATTAATTCAACAAACACTTTGGAAAACACTTTGTTTTTGTCTTGGGTTGTTTGATACAAGAACTTTGAAAACAAGTACAAATCTTATGGTTGGCAAGGACAATATCTGTTAGGTTCCCATTTGGATTGCTCCAGTCATTCCTATTCATAATGGATAGCTTAGGAACTTGGTAGCACTGGCTCCCACTTACAGTGCACTCACTTCTCAGGCATACCAAGTTCTGAATTCCCTAAGACCACAAGGATCTCAAGAAATTTTCCATCTCTAAAATGAACTGTGAAAGTGTGGGATGGCTTTAGAGGTCCGACCTCCTGCGCCAATAGATAGAAGGATTTTGTATTTCTAACACAGAGGTTTTTAGTAAGGGCATTTGGTTCAAGAGATACTATGATAAACTCCCTCAGGAGGTCTCCCAACCCTTAGAACAAGGTATTTTCACATCATAAAGTAGGGGAGATCTATCACGTACCACTTCCCGTTGATTGCAAACTTTCCTTGCAATCACAATTTATATAGCGGTTCAGAAGGACTTGGATTTAGTTCGTTACCACTTGAGGTCATTCCCTTGGGGTGAGTACCTCTTTTCCCACCAAGGCAGTACTCTCTAATTATGGGTAAACAAAACCAAATTGAAAACTTTTATTTTTATCATCCAAGATCGCACTAAGGCGTGAGGAGAGTGCATACTCAAAGCTTTCACTTCACACTCGCAAGGTTGTTCATTTTAATGCCCAAATCCAAAATCTGTGGGTGGAAAAGCAATAATCCCTAAGTGCTTTTAATTCTCTAGATCATTGTAAGGTGCAAGAGAAGTGCATACACACTAAGAAATCACTACCATACCACAAGACATGCCAAATACTTTTTTAAATTTTAACCCAACTTATTATGAAGCAAACAAGGTTCTTTTTATCCCAATGATATGAAAAATGCAAGTATATTCTAACCTTTATGAGTGTAGATGCAACTTGTGTTCTTTTTAAAGCCAATGAGTGTAAATGCAATTCATTTTAACCCATGAAGGTGAAATGAAAGTTATAGTTGTTGTTTGTTTGTTGCTTAAAACAAGGTTCTTTTTAGCCCAATGCTATGAAAAATGCAAGTATATTTTAACCTTCATGAGTGTAGATGCAAGTTGTGTTCTTTTAAACCCAATGAATGTAAATGTAGTTCATTTTAACCCATGAATGTAAAATGAAAGTTGTGGTTGTTGTTTGTTTGTTGTTTAAAAATGAAGGATATTATAAAAATGAACAACAAAACAAAGTTAGTATCCTCCTCCAACTTGCCACATGCTGCCAACAGAAAGTCAATAACCAGGAAACCCTAGTCTACTAAAACAGAAAGGCAGAAAACTAAAAATAGTGGTAGAAATTAAAAAAAAAACCCTAAATAGATAGTTGCAGCTCACGGAAGTGATCAAATGTGTCTCAGGAACTGTGGTTACAGCTCATGGGATGTCAACTACAGTTCACCAAAACTAATGCAACTCGGGTTTAAGATGATTGCAGAAAACTAGAAACACAGATGCGGTGAATGACATTCAAATGTGATGCACGAAACTAAACCTCAAAATAGCTGAAACTCTACCCAAAAAAAATGGTCTAATGATGCCTATGATATGATGCTAGGGTTAGACAGTTATCAAACTAGAAGGCTAAATAACCCAAATCTAACAAAAATAAATAGAAATCAAATGAAATCTAAATATACCCTAATGCAAAGCAATTGTGTCATTCGCCTGGCGATTACATCATTTTGGCTTTTGCGATTGCGTCGAACTGTACCTAAAACTAGTAAAAATGAAAAAATCTATACAGAATCTGCAAAAAATTTGTCCTTCAAGTTGAGTTCACCAAATTTAACTAAGGAAAAATTCAGGTTAGCATTAAACAACATAAAAAACTAAAGCCTAGTTAACAATGAAGCACAATGGAACATAAAAGCATAAACAAGTGAACAATCTCACCAAAACCTTCATGCACTCCATGATTCACCTTCATTTCCCTTCTCCATTTTGCTATAAATAGTATTTTTCCTCAGATTTTCATGAGCAATTATGACCTATGACAAAGACCCAAGCAAAATATTGAAGGATTTGACTCAAGAAATTGCAAGTGTACTCAAAAAATTTGCAAGCATGAATGTGACAAAATGAGGTTGACATTGCCTTTTAATAAGAGATTCAATTTTGGATGAATGGCCAGGATTGGCATCGAATTGTACCTAAAACTAGAAAAAATGAAAAAATCCATACGGAATCTGAAAAAAAATTGTCCTTCACATCGAGTTCACCAAATGTAACTAAGGAAAAATTCAGGTTAGCATTAAACAACATAAAAAAACTAAACCCTGGTTAACAATGAAGCACAATGGAACATAAAAGCATAAACAAATGAACAATCTCACCAAAACCTTCATGCACTCAATGATTCACCTTCATTGCCCTTCTCCATTTTTCTATAAATAGTATTTTTCCTCAGATTTTCATGAGCAATTATGACCTATGACAAAGACCCAAGAAAAATATTGAAGGATTTGACTCAAGAAATTGCAAGTGTACTCAAAAAATTTGCAAGCATGAATGTGACAAAATGAGGTTGACATTGCCTTTTAATAAGAGAGTCATTTTTTGATGAATGGCTAGGATTGGCAGTTGACAAATGCCCTAAGATGGAAGGCTAAGATTAAATATGACAACTAGCAATTAGGGTTACAGAAGAATTAGGGTAAAATTTGAAATGGAGGGTTATGATTTAATTTTAGGACAATTAAATCAATGGACAGGAATGCATGTGACAAGAGGATATTGGGCACGAAAAAAAGATATTGCTAGAGAATCAAATAAGAAGTTAAAATTATTTGATTTTAAGAGGTTGAGTTGACTTTTTGAATTAAAAATTAATTTAATTCAAAAGAGGTGGGGCCAGGATAGTAAATAATGATTTTTAATTATTTACTTTGTGGGAAAATAGGAAAGGGAAATTTAAATAAATGATTTTATTTAAATTTTGAGGAAAAGACAAAAGGACAATTAAATAATTATTTAATTGTAGAGGAAAAGGATAAAGTGAATAATAATTAAATAAATTTAGGAATTTATTTAATTATAGAGAGACAGGAAATTATTGAAGTATTTAAATAAATAAATGTAATTTATTTAATTAAATAATCAGGAGGAATAAAAGATAAAGTAAATAATAATTAAATAAATCTAGGAATTTATTTAATTATAGAAAGACATAGGAAATTAGTGACTTATTTAAATAAATAAATGTAATTTATTTATTTAAATAATCAAGAGGAATAAAATATAGGAATTAATTAAACAATTAAGAATTATTTAATTAATATTTGAATTTGGGCCATATGACATAATTAAATATTTTAATTATGTTGAGCAAAAATATGGTAAGTCATGGAAAAATAAAGCTTGCAAGCCTAGGTTATTTTTATGTGTCTAAAAATGTAGATCTTAACTCTTTCTTAAATAGGATAGACCTTGAATAAAATGCTAGCTTGAATCATAAAACCCTACATCACAATTGTTAGCTCAAAAATAAACATGATGCATGATGACTTTGACATGATGCTTGACACTTGAATAATGCTCTAAAATGCTTGATAATCTACTCTTCAATGCTCTTGTAGAAACTTGAATGCTCTTCCAATTTTCTATAAGGATGCTCATTGAACTTTCTAGGTGATCTCTTGAATGCTTAGGTGAAAATGAGTGAAAGAACCTTGTATTTATACTTAATTATGCAAGAATTCCTGAAATTACAACATTACAAGCTGACATAAGATCTAGGAGGATAAAATCCCACCAAGAATTTGATTTAATTTTGATTTTGGCCCACACGGGGCTCATATGCCCAAGATGGTGAATGAGTCTCATTAGGCATCATTTATGGGACCAAATTCAAAAATGCTTAGGAAGGTGTGAAACCAAGATCAAGACCCAAAACCTTAGGTGGGACTCATACTCCCAAGGTGGCGTATGAGTCCTATACCACCAAATATGGGCCACACAACCTAAAAACACCTAAATTATGATTGGATGTTGATTTGTGTCAGGATCATCCTCGAAAAGATGCATTAAATGAGGCTTGTGGATGCAAAATAAGACCAACTAAAGCATAAAGAAGCCCAAGTTTTAATGATAACCCTAGAAAAGTGTGAGAATGTGTTACAAAAATTTACAACACCTTAATTAAGGTTGGATTAGGTTTATTTAATTCACAAGGGCCGAAGACCTAATGTGAGTGTGTTCAACACATTACAACACTAATTCAAGGCATCACTAAACTCAGTTTTACGAGGGCCCAAACAAGTGTGAAAATGTCACTAATGACATTTTTTGACACTACATGTTGCCAAAGGATTCTCCCAAGTTCCAGAGATTGACTAGTTTGAAACTTTTGCAAGTCAGTCACCAAAATGAATTAAATCTTTTTTTTTTGCCATAGCTATAGCACATAGATGGGATGTTCATTAGATGGATGTGAAGAGTGACTTTCTTCATGGTGATCTTCAAGAGGAGATATACATGGAGCAACCACAAGGGTTCACTCAAGATTCTTCACTTGTGTGTCATCTTTAGAAGTCTCTCTATGGCCTCAAACAGGCCCCTCAGGCTTGGTACGCCAAGATGGACTCCTTCCTTCTGACAATGGGGTTCAATCAATGCTATTTTGATCCTAATATCTGCATATTATAGTAGGATGATACCAACACCTTCTCAGTTCTCTCTTTTCATGACTTGTTGATCACAAGGAGTCAGTCATCCACCATTTAGGTAGTGAAAATCACCCTTCATGATTAGTTTTTGATGTCAAACTTGGGCTTGTTGCACTACTTCTTAGGGATTTATATTACTCATTCTTCCTTAGGTATCACTCTTGCATAGTCTAAGTATGCACTCGACATAATCCATAGGTTTTACATGGCTGATTGTAAGCCTACATCGACTCCATTTTTTTCAAGGGTCAAAATTGAGGCTAAGTGTTATTCACCCTTGGTTGATGGCACTTTGTATCAACAACTTGTTGGTAGTCTCATCTATTTGACTCATACGAGGCCTGATATTTCATATGTAGTAGGTATGGTCTCTTGATTCATCCAGGACCTAGATGAGGTGCATTGGAAAGTAGCTAAGTGGATTCTTCACTACATCAAGGGTACTCACAATTATGGGATTCATTATGTAGCAAGCATGGATTTTGAATTGGTGGGACACATAGATTCAAATTGGGTAGGTGATTTTGAGGATCACAAGTGTAATTCAAGATATTGCTTCTCTCTTGGTTTTGGTCTAGTTTGTCGGTCGAGCAAGAAGCTGTCTGCTATTGCACTTTCATCTACAAAGGTTGAGTTTCAAGGAGCAGTTAATGCTACTACTGAGGCCATCTAGCTTCAAAACATTCACATTGAGTTTGGAATTCCCTTCTGAAATCCCACAATCATCCATTGTGACAACTAGAGTGTGATTATGATCTTGCGGACCAAGCCTATCAAGATCCACATGCACTATATTTGGGAATTGATTCATAGTGAGATCATTGATCTCAAGTACTTTATGACATCATATCATACTACAAAAATCTTCACCAAACCCTTCACTGAGAGAAAGTTCCTTTATTTGTGGGATATGCTTGGGGTGTGGTTGGTGTCATCCATAGGGGGGCTACTTATTCCTTTTCTTCTTTTCATCTATCTTTTTGGGAGGACATTTTTCCCACTGGGTTTTCTCCTTTTCTTTGGTTGTGAGAGATTTCTTTACATTTCATTTCTACATGGGTACCTAACATAGCCTCATTTTCTGGGATCCATAATCTTTTGCATCCTCCTAAGATACGCTTAAGGGGGGGTGTTGGTGTAGGTTTTTATTTTCCTAGTGGATTAATTTATTTTTCCTTCTAGTCCTAGGTTTTTCCTACACTTAATTAAGGTTTATTAGGATAATAAAGTGGGTTTATTATTTAACAACTAGGAGATAAGTGATGAGGTGTTCCCTTCCTCAAAGGGTGGAACCACTTTCCAGTTTTGGTGGCATCCTCCACTTTTGGTGGTCCATCTCCACTTTTTTTGGTTGATTCCTATTGGTTAGATTTGCCACCTACCTCCTCTCCTAAGTTCTATATGAACTCACTAACTAGCTTGTATTTTCATCCATTCATGCATACTTGCATTGTATCTTTTAAGCTTGGAAGATCTTAATGCATTTTGTCATATTGACATTACATAATCTCTCAGAGTTCTTGTGTATGTTCTTTATGATTTTCTAGTTTATGTAGCTTTGATTTTCTCTTATAAAGTTCTTGGGTTATTCAATCTATTTCATATTTCTAACAATTAGTCCTTTGTCTCTCAATCTCTAGCTCATTATTGATGGGGTTCATTCCTTTCTAAAACCCTATATATTTATCCCTTGGACATCAGTGTTATGGAATCCTTTGAGATCCCAAACTCTAAAGCTTGTTTGGGGTATAATATTTCCCATGATCCTGATGCTTATTGGGGTTTTGAGGTTCTTCAAGAACCTGAGTGCCTTTACATGTCAAGGGTTTCTAATACATTGTGAACTCTTCCTTCTTCTTTATTAGGCCTTCAGTCTCATCCTTGAACTCCTTCCTTTAACCTAGTCAAAGGTTTTAGTAAGATTGAGAACTATTGGGTGTACTTGATATGCTTGTAACTAACCCCACCTCCAAATCTTATCTTTAATTGAAGCTTTTTGAATGACTAGGAGCTCTAAAAACTCTACCAACTTTAGGTTTCTAGGTCTTCATCAACAAAACGAAGACAAGAACTCATCTACACTTGAAGACCTATTGAGAACAAGGGTAGGAGAAAGAACCTATCAAGGGTTCCTAGGGTTCTAAGAACCCCCATAACCTCCAACTTAGTTCTTAAGGAGGCTAAAACCTTTTATTTTTCATAGCTTGGCCAAATTAATTCCTTTTTCTACCAAATTGAAACTGTAGGAACCCATTAGGCTCCTTTATAGGATTATACCTTCATGTGGCCAAAATTCAACATATTCATTGTAATCCTTCTTCCTTTGTCTATTCCACCATCTAGTTGGGACATAGACCATCCTCCTCCACCAAGTGTTTTCTCCATCCCTCTATCCTCTCATGGATCTATGTACACTATATTTTGACCTCCTCCAAACACTTCTCCTCTCAGCTCTCATCCTCTTCTCATTTTTCTAAATTCATCTTTTCCTGTCATGAGATAAAACCCACCATATATTGATCTCCTCCACCAAATGTCTCTTCTCTATTCCTTATTCTTCTTTACTCTCACCTCTACAAGATCTACATGCATATCATGGAATTAAGAAATTTCCATTTACTTAACCTCTCCACACTTTTTCTTCATAACCAATGCCTTCTCAGGCATATCTCCTTTCACTTATACTACCTTATCTACACATACCTCTCCAACATCCTTTTCTGCAATAACTTCTATATTGTTGTCCTCTTCTACAAAATATTTTCCCACACTCTTCATATTTTCAAAAAGACATGTCTTTACTACTAAAATCTCTTCTTCCTCTACACATACAAGTTCATCTATAACAAACCCATATTCTCCTATTATTTTTTCTTCTCCATTGTTGCTCTAGTCTCCCTCAAACCTTTCAACATACTCAACCTCTCATCAATTCCATCCTTGTAAATTCTCTCTCTTTACCAAAACTAAAATTCCCAACAATCTAACCATGGGTAGCCTCATACTCTTTTTTATGTCATTTTCAACACACACACACACATAATCCATAACCTATGTGTGGAAACGGAAAAAGTATCCCTCTAAATTTTTACACTTGATTTGGGAACATGATTAACATTAAAATGAACCTAATTTTGCCTTGATCTAGTGTTTTAATGTGTTTTACACATTCACATTAGGTTCTGGGCCCTTTTAAGCTAAATAGACCTAATTTTTCCTTAATTTAATGGTGCAAAGTGTATTTATTCACAGCTTCACATGGATTTTTGGTCCCTCTTGTAGTTATGACCTTCATATCATCATTAATAGGCCCCTAATACCCTATATTATGCATCTTGAGGCTTATTTCAGTTGAAATCCTAACATAGACATCAAATATACTTAATTTCTTAACTCCTTGACATTTCCTCCACCTGAAAAAGATTAGTTGAACCCATACAACACCTTGGGAATATGAGTCCCATCCAGATGGTACCTATACACCACAAGTGGTGTATGAGTCCCACTTGGCCCATTTTTAGGGCTTTGAGCAGGAAATTAGGGTTTTAAGTTCAAATTTCATGAATGTTGGCTTCTGGGATCTAATAAATGGTAAGTTAGATGGATTTCCTATATAAACATGGTCTAAAATCATTATTTCACCTAATACTTCATGATATCCACATAATCCATCAAGATTTAAGCATTCCAAGACTTCACAAGAGTGTCAAGAGAGTTTACAAGAGAATTTCTAAGTCATTCAAGGGTAGAATTCTTTATCATTTGTTACAACAATTCAAGATACATCATCATGTCCAGATCATAAAGCATCAAGAATGTTGTTGGGATAGTGTGGTGATGTAGCATTAAATATTCACTTACAAGAATTGTTTCATATCAAAGTTCAAGGTCAAGATCTACTTTCTGCATTGCCACTTCATGTTAGATTGTTGATTTACATCTCAAGACATCATTAAAGGTGTCATTGTTCATGTTTCATTTCATATTTCATTGTTTCATCAAAAGGTTTAATTACCTAAATGGGGTTTGACCAAGGTAAACCCCTATTTCCTAACAAATCAATAAGTTTTTTTTCTCTCTACATGTGTAATTGTAGATCTAGGTGTCTTAGGGATTGAAGGATCTTTGAATATTAAGTTACAAGGTTGAAGAAGTCATCAAGTTGTCATAAGGTTTCCATCTTCACAAAAATCCACCTACAGGTTGCAAATCAAGGTTTCATTCTCGAAAATAAAGTGTGGAAGGAAGAGCAGAGATAGAGAGAAGATTCAAGTCTTGAGCCTCTAAAAAATAGAGTGGGACTGATATGCCACTTGTGGTGTATGAGTCCCAGCACAACACATTTTTGATATTTCAAGAGATTTAGATCAACCACTATGAGATTCTAGTTATGGCACAGAAACCATAGTCTAGAACTAAATCACCTAGACTAGCATATGAGTCCCAATAGGCACCAAACAACAATTTTTTAGGGTTTCAGAGATTAATCTAACCCCATCCTTCTTCTAGGTGCACCTCTGTACTTTCTCATTCTTTTATTCTATATTTCAGTTTCATTTCATAGGTCATTTAGTTAGGTTTTGCATAGTGCTTTGCATGTTACATTCATTTATTTTCTTTCCAAGCCCTATCTTGGCGATGAACCCTCTTTTAGTCCTTAAACATGCCCTAGGACACCTATTGCAAGATCTCGTTCTCTCATTCTATCATTGGATTGAGATCTCTAGGGTTTCCTTAGGTGAAACAATACTAAAATAGGAGGAACCCTTCCCTTGTGCACCATCTCCTCAAAGGTAGGCCCCCGCCTATTTTTCATTGTTTCATTTTGGTGAACTTGCATTTAGCACACCTTATTTTCTTATTTGAAGTCCATTAAAATTCTAGATCTTGCTTACATTAGCTTTGCATTAGGTCTTACATTAGTTAATTGGCATATAGGGTTTCTAAATATTACATTAGTGAAAGTGCATATAGGTTTCCTTTTTGCATCTTGCATCATTAAATATCATCTAAAATCTGCATTTTCACTTATTCTAGACATCATCCAAGTCAAAAAAAATCACATTCAGACATAATTTGTTGAAAACAATGCAAAAACCCTAATCTGGGACCCATATGCCCCTCTAGGTGATTTAGTCCCACTACGGGTGGTTTTCCTAATTTCTGGGTATTTTGTGGTGACTGTTATTCAGCATTCAGACCCCTAAAAAAACCTAACTAGGACTCATACGCCCCTCTGGAAAATTTAGTCCCGGATCAGGCTTGAAATTGCCTTTTACAACATTGAAAACCTTGTTTTTGTACTTCCTAAGCTTGCTAGTAGCATATAGTATCAATCTAGAAAGTTTCAGTAACTTCCATTTTATGCATCTAGGTCAAAAACATCAATTTAGGGTAGTCATTTTTGAATTCTTCCTAAATCATTTCATTTGAAAATATTCACATTCTTGAAACTTTGCATAATATGGATAAAATCACTTTTCACTTTTGCACACACAATGTTTACATTCATAAATATTTGCATAAGTTTGATAAAAGTGCTTTTCATTTTTGGATACACATTTTTTACATTCTTAAAGCTTTGAATACATTGGGTAAAACTATTTTCATCTTTGGATATACACTATCTACATTATTGAAGCATTGCATGAGATGGTTAGAAGTACTTTTCATTCTTGGTCAAACAATGTTAGTATCTTACCTATCTAGGCATTCTAAGAAAAGGTTCATATCCCCTCCCTATGAGAATTTTTTAGTGAAAGAGAATACAACCTTGGGAAATCATAACAATCATATTTGTTCTTCTCCTAATATCTCTCCTATTTGTGAAGAAGATATTTTCGTGTTAGAAGAACCAATTGATAAAAGTTTTGAGAACCCTAGTTGTTCTCTCCTCCTTTCTATCTTATTAGAAAAGACATTGATGAACAAGAGGACACAACCATAGGTAATCATGATGATCACATAACACAACAAGATACCATTAAAACTTCAACTATTCTACATTCCTCTCCCAACACCTTCCCCTCTTGTGATAATGTTTTAAAAGATGAAATTGTAAGTGAGGAAGATATATTGGTGTTAGATGATCAAATATTTAAGATCTATGACAACCCTCTTTATGTTTCTTCCCCTACCTATCCTATTTTAGAAGACATTGTGGGAAAAAGGAATGAAAGTATGGACAATCATGACAATCACATTGGTTCTTTTCCTAGTATCTCCCGTAGTTGTGAAGAAGATACTATGATGTTAGAAAATGTAATCAATGAAAGTCATCAGAATCTTAGTTACCCCTCTTCCCCTAGGAAAAACCTTATTAAACAAGACAATCCAACCACTGATAATTCCCCTACTTGCGATGAAGTCATTTTAGAAGAACCGACCTTTGAATGCCATGAATATCTAGTTTGTAGTTCTCCTAAAAACTCTCCTACTAGGGAAGATATAATGGTGGAAGAAAATGACAGCATTTCCACTTCATTAGATTACACTGAAAAGATAACACTAGATTCCCCTTCATTAGAAAGACATCAAATAAAAACCACTAAGGTGTTGAATGCACAAGTGTTTGTTAGATCCCCTTAATTATTGGACTTCCTAAATACCATGTGGGACATCCTAAGAATCCTATAATTCTTTACCCACCCTAACAATGACCACAAACTCAAAAAAAACCTGAACTTATCCTTTACCTACCTAAGAATAATATTTCGCAACATCCAAATTACAATACCATTGGTCATACATATAACACTAGAAACAATCTGCAACTAAGAAAAACACCTTCAACATCCCTCCCGTTTCCTAACCCTATCATGCCTGGCCCTCCTCATTTTCCTTCACAAAGCGGAAAGGAGTACAATCTTGTTGAAAAACTAATGAATACTCCTAAATATCATTATGGTACATTATTCAAGCATCCCCTCATTATCATAACATGATTAAAAGTTCCTTACAATAAGTTCCTATCCCTTCTAATACACAACCGAATGACATAGCAGCCATGATTCAAGGAATAAATGTTGACATTGTTTTCCACCAAAGTGAGCTCCCTCCTTTGGAAGTGCAAAAGCAAAATGATGCTTTCATGATAATAGCTTCCTATGATGGGTGGGGAATAAAAATAACCCTCATTGACAATGGATCTTCCCTAAATGTGTGTAATGTGACCCGTTTAGATAGAATTAGTGTGGATAAATCAAAAATTCAACCTGACTCTTTATCTATTAAGCGATTTGACAATGTAGGAAAACAACTATTTGGTGTGATCACTTTTCCTATTACAGCTAGAAAGGTCGCATTAGAAACACCGATCCATGTTATGCCTCACAACCTTTCATATAACCTTCTTTTAGGAAGGCCATATATTTATGCAATGAATGGGGTGCCTTCTACTCTTCATTTTATAATAAAGTATTTCTACAACAACAAATTTTACATACTTGAAGCTGATCTTGAACCAAATAGTTGTTTAAACATTGAGAAAAATAAGGAAAATCCTTTGAAAAATTTGACACCAACTACACAAGTGGAACCTGTGCAACAAAAATACAAAGAAAAAAATATTGAGTAAATCATGAAGTTATTAGAAGATGATTAGGGATCCTTATATTTTACATAATTCATGGGTGAATACATGATCATAAAAAAAGACTTTGAAAAGGGAAAAGAAAAAGTGGTAATGTCAACACAAAATTCAGAAGACCCTTTGAAAGCATCCACTTGAACCACTTTATAAAATGAAACAAATTATAAAAAAATATTTGATGAAGTCAATTATCTAAAACCACCAAATCCAAAAGAAGTGAAAAATCTTTATGGAAGAGGTTATGAACTTATGAAACAACTCAATTATAATAGAAAAGGATGTGGTGCTATAGAACAATGTATCTATGTCCCTCTAGATCCTAACATGCAAGAAAATACTAGTGGTCTTGGTTATTGTCCTTTGAAAGAAACAAGCAATCCTTCGCTCGATATTAAAACTTTTAAAAAAGATTCCTCTAAGCCAATTTTAAAATTAGTGCACCCTAAATTGATAGACACTAGTGGTCTTGATTGTTATCCTTTAAAAGAAACAAAAGAAATAGAGAAATCCTTGCTTAATTTCAATGTCATCATGCAAAACACTTATGATTAGAATTTGATAGATTTTACATCCTCCTATAAAGGAGACTACAAAATCTTTCAATATAAAGAGTCTTGTGTAAGTATGACACCTACTACTAAGCAAGAGATATCTTTGTCACAAAATAAAAGAACATCCTCTACTATTGATCAAGAGGGTATCTTGTCAAGACTCCTCCAATATCATTTGATATCCCTCCCTCCAAGAACACGAAAAAAAAAATACTACAAGAGTTCACTTTGTGCATATCATAGAGTTCATGGTCATTCTAGTAATGAATGTAAGGCTTTAAGTGATAAAATTCAACATCTTAAGGAGTGTGGTGCTCTTCCTCATGTTGAGGCACCTAATTCCTCTAATTGATACTTTCATTTTGACTCATCCTTGTCCTGCACTAAGTGGGGGCAAGGGGTTAAGTAGCCTTGTTGTCGTATGTCACTTGTTGTTGTCTCTTTTGGCTAGTTGATCGCCTTTCATGTATATATAGGAGTAAGTCAGGGATGTGGACAATGTGCCTTAGGTTGGCTCATATGTGACGTACTAAGTTATACATTTTTGGGACAACCCCTTCCGTTTTCATGATGTAGCTTATTGGAAACATATGACTTGGCATAGGGCTTTTTGAATAAGCTCTCATATCTTCTTCTACTTTAAAACAATTTCTCACAACAATGGTGTTAGTAACTGCTTTCAAGTGGGGGCATACATCAACACTCACATTTTACTATGTAATTTTCTTTATTCTTGTGATGCATCCTTTTCTTGGTGGTATCATTGGGTTTGATTTCCTTCGAGAGCGTGATATTTCTTTGACTTTTCCTCTCCTAGAGACATTAGGCACAATTCTCCCTTAAAAGAGACCTTACATGAACTAAGAAAAATCCCTTTGAACTTACCTTACACTATTTTTCTTTTATGATAATCATTATATGGCCACCTTGCATAACTCACTTTTCTTGCATGTGGGGCCATCTTGTGTATTCATGAGTTTCAAGCATATAAATCTTTGCCTGCCTCATGGAGCTCAAAGTTCATTTTTTTGTGGCGCATTGTCAAATTTATCAAGAGGTATAGATTTGGTATGGTTAGTGTATGATGAGAAGCCTAAATGGGGAAATGAATTTCTCATTATAGGGTGAGAAGTTGATACATAGGCATGAATTTCTCACTAAGCTGCCCTTTTGGATACTCACCCAGTAGACATCATAAAGTTTTGTTTCCTCGGAGTGAGCATACATTTTTTGGACAAACAACTTAGATCATATCCACAATGTGTGGTACAAATGGTTGAGGCTTGATCCACCTCTCTTTAGTTTTTCTCATTTTTTTTTTCTTTCTATTAGTCATTGACATTGCATGTTTGTGTATCTTGTTTTGTTGTATATCATACACCTTGTGTGCGTCCTTTTCTGCTTACATTGGTTTGATGTAGGATCTTGGATCCTGGGAGCTTGGCCACCTCCTTTGATCTTTTTTATCCTAGACCATTCACATTGGTACATGAGGACCCCTCTTGAATGTCTACTTTAGTGTGAAGTAAGTTCCTCCTCTCACTAAAGTGGGGGCTAAATGTGGCAATGAAAAAATTATCCCTCTACATAATTTTTTCACTTGATTTGGGAATGATTAACATTAAAATGGACCTAATGTTTCCTTGATATGGTGTTGTAATGTGTTTTACACACTCACATTAGGTTTTGGGCCCTTTTAAGTTAAATAGACCTAATTTTTCCTTAATTTAATGTTGTAAAGTGTATTTATTTACACCTTCGCATTGATTTTTGGGCCCTCTTTCTTTTATGAACTTCATATCATTATTAATAGGCCCCTAATACCTTATATTATGCATCTTGAGGCTTATTTCAACTGAAATTCTAACATAGATAATAAATATACTTAATTTCTTAACTCCTTGACATTTCCTCCACCTGAAAAAGCTTGGAGGGACCCATATGCCACCTTGGGCATATGAGTCCCATCCAGATCGGACCTATATGCCACAAGTGGCGTATGAGTCCCACTTGGCCCATTTTTAGGGTTTTGAGAGGGAAATTAGGGTTTTAAGTTCAAATTTCATGAATTTCGGCTTCTTGGATCTAATAAATGGTAAGTTAGATAGATTACCTATATAAACAAGATCTCAAATCATTATCACCTAAGCCTTCATGATATCCACATAATCCATTAAGAGTTAAGCATTCCAATACTTCACAAGAGCATCAAGAGAGTTTACAAGAGCATTTATAAGGCATTCAAGGGTAGAATTCTTCATCATTTGTTACAAAAATTCAAGATTCATCATCATGTCAAGATCATAAACCATCAAGCATGTTGTTGAGGTAGTGTTGTTATGCAACATTGAAGATCCATTTACAAGAATTATTTCATATCAAAGTTCAAGATCAAGATCTACTTTCTACATGGCCACTTCAATGTTAGATTGTTGATTTGCATATCAAGACATCATTCAAGGTATCACTGTTCATGTTTCATATTTCATTGTTTCATCACAAGGTTTAATTACCTAAACAGAGTTTAACCAAGGAAAACCCCTATTTCCTAATAAATCAACAAGTCTTTATCTCTCTACATGTGTAATTGAAGATCTAGGTGTCTTAGAGCTTGAAGGATCTTTGAAGATTAAGTTACAAGGTTGAAGAAATTCATCAAGTTGTCACAAGGTTTCCATATTCACAAAAATCCACCTATAGGTTGCAAATTAGGGTTTCAAACCATGAAACAAAGTGTGGAAGGAAGAGCAGAGATAGGAGAGTAGATACAAGTATTAACCCTCTAAAAAAGTAGAGTGGTACTAATACACTACTTGTGGTGTATGAGTCCTAGTACAACACATTTTCTAGATTTTAAGATACTTAGGTCAACCACTGTGAGATTCCAGTTTTGGCATAGAAACCCTAGTCTGGGACTAAATTTCCCAGACTAGTGTATGAGTTCCAGTGGGCACCAAAAATCAAGTTTTCATGGTTTTGGAGCTTGTTCTTACCTCATCATTCTTCCAAGTGCACCTCTTTACTTTCTTAGTCTTTTATTCTACATTTTAGTTTCATTTCCTAGGTCATTTAGTTGGGTTTTGCATAGTACTTTGCATGTTACATTCATTTCATGTCTTTCCAAGACCTAGCTTGGTGGTGAACCCTATTTTGGTCCTTAAACACACCCTAGGACATCCTATTGCAAGATATCTTTCTCTCATTCTATCATTGGATTGAGATTTCCATGGTTTCCTTGAGTGAAGCAATAGTGAAATAGGATGAACACTTCCCTTATGCTCCATCTCCTCAAAGGTAGGCCCCTGCCTATTTTTCGTTGTTTCACTATGTAACCTACTCACACACACTTTTTTGTACACACCAACTCATAAGTATATTTTAATAGTTATAGGTCCTCTTTCATACTAGTAAAAAAACTCTCTCATGCCTTTCCTCTACCCAACAAGAACTTGCTTCCTTTACCTACTTTCTCTCATTGGAGGAACTCTACACCTTCTACCCATCCTTATCTCTAGTAGAGGATAGCTAATATTATCTTGTACATACCTATCACCTACCCAATGGGACCCTGGAATATGCACCTCTTACACTTCCTCTAACCACTTTCTTCATGTAGGATTCTCTTGTACCTTCTACCCAGCTTCAATCCCTAATGGAGGATAGCTAACTCAATCTCATTCTTTAAAATATCTGATCACGCTCATCTTAACAAAGTTTATTTGAACAAGTAATATTTATCCACACTCTCTTCAAAAAACCCCCAATATAAACATCACTCTGATACAATATGATTTATTCATGGTTAGGTTCCTTTTTAGGCTACCCAACCTCATGGCCCAAAACACACACAACATGCAGACACAATGTACAAACCAAAAATCCATAATATTTTATTAAAGATTCTTTCATACATTATATTCAACATAATGACATACATTTTTACCTTCTTACATGACCTCTCTCTCTTTCTATTTCTTTCTAACTCTAGTCATATCCTATGGAAACCTTAATTTCTTCTCAAGCTCCTTCTCTCATGGTCACCATTTCTCGTGTTTACTCCCTCTTTATCTTGGCTTCTCAAGCCCTTCAATATCTTTCATATCTCTCTCGACCAAAATATCTCACAAAACTCTATTTTTTCTCCTTTATACTTCCTCTAAAAGTAATTTGAATTGTTAGAAATCAATTAGGAACTAAAAAATTAGTCATTGATTAATCATTGCCACATGTAATTTCTTGTATGCTTTCTCGTGGTTAGTTCAATCATTAGGAGAAAAAGTTTCACTATATCACTATAATTATTCTATTAAAATATTCCATATTTCATATTTGGGAGTTTGCCAAATCACTTATTGGAGCATTAGAACTAGTTAGGAACTCTGAAATAAATTTCTAAGGGGTCTCCATTAGGGCTTCTTCACTACACCTTAGTCACTCATCTCTTGATCTATAGTTCATAACTAACAAGGTTTGGACTTTTCTCAAACCTTGTTGGTAGGAATTGCAAGCATTAATCGAGGGAATGAATTATGAGTTATATGTAGATTTAATTAAACACAGATAAAAAATGGAATAGAGGAATGAAAAAGTTCACATAAAACAATGAGAACGAGATTTTTAACATGGTTCACTCAATTCTTGGGATACATCCACAAATAGCAATCTGTTATATTAAATAACTTCCACCAAATATAATTTACAATACATTGTATAAATAGCTACAATATGTAGTAATTGATTCAATTAATTCTACTACTCTATTTTTCCATGCATAGTGCTACGTGTGCCCAATGCAATACCCACATAATCTCTATTTGCCACTACCTATGACCTGCAATTTCTCCACACACTTCACACACCCTGTAGCAACAAAACTAAACACCACATGACTATTTGAATTCCCATGCAAGTTTTTTTGTAGACTATTCACATCACATGTGACTATTGGTTTCAAATGTGCAACAATAAATTGTTATTTTTGGGTGCTTTTTATAGTTGTTATAGCTAAATTTCAAATAAAAATGAGTAGAAAATTTTATTTAACAAAATTAGCTAGTTTTTGCTTCAGGTTAGCTACCCCTAGCATCCCCCACTCAAGGAATTTCCTCCAAACCCTATTGAGGGGATTGAACTGAAGGAAATAGGGTGCTCCACCTTTTAGGAGATGGAACACACAAAGAGAGGGGCTCCCTTCCTATTTCACTCTTAGTTCATTAAAGGAAAACCTAGAGATCTCAACCTAATGATCTAATTAGGAAAATGGATTGCTACAAGGTCTCCTTAGGTGTGATTAAAATGGGTTTCACCACTAAGAAAATGCTTAGAAAGAAGGAAATGCTACTAATATGCAATTCTAGCTATGTAACCTAGGAAATGAAACTTAAAATTAGAATGAGAAATTAAGAATGAATAGAGGGGAACCTAGAAGACTAGAGATACCTAGAATAAGGTTTTCACTCATAAAATTATGACTTTTAATGTGAACTGGGACTCATACTCCAGGCTAGGAAATTTAGACCTAGTTTAGGGTTTCAGGCTAAATATGGAATCTGTAACTGGTAAACTAGGATCTACAGCAAATGATTGAAAAGTGGTATACTAGGACTCATACACCTAAGGTGGAAATTTAGTCAAAGTATTAGGGTTTGGTTGAAACTCTGGTATCCTCTAGTGATTTTCAATAGCTTCTCTCTTTTTTGATCTCTGAGTCTGAAACTTTGAATTTTTCCCTATAGGTGACTTTCTATGAAGATGACAACTTCGTTACAACTTTGAAAAATTTCTTCAATCTTGAAAATTTGTCTTCAAAGGATCTTCAAGATCCAAATCACCTATATCTATAATCACACATGTAGAGGGAGGAAAAATGTTGATTTGTTAGTGGATAGGGGTTTGCCTTAGTCAAACCCCATTTTGGTAATCAAACCTTGAAATGAAATGAAATATCATGAATGAATAATGAATGAACAAATGTAATGTTGCAACTCACCAAACCCTTAAAATAAAGGTTGCAATATTGTATGAAATCGCTAGCATGAATGTAGATCTTGACTCTTGATTGTATGTTATGAATCTTGATCTTGAATACTTGCTTGAATCATGAAAACCTGCATCACAAATGTTAGCTCAAAAAAACACATGATGCATGAATACTTTGATATGATGCTTGAATCTTGAATATAGCTCCAAAATTCTTTATAATCAGCTCTTGAATTCTCTTAAGTACTCTTGATCACAAATTTGCTATAATTCTTGAATACTTGAAAGATTAGGAGAAAATATGTGAAATAACCTTGTATTTTTACTTGTTTATCCCAAATTTTCCAAAATTACAACACTACAAGATGACATCAGATCTAGGAGACTAAATCCCTCCAAGAATTGAATTCAAAATAGGTCCAAGCTAAAGCGGGACTCATATGCTAGTCGGGGCATATGAGTCCCAATAGCCTAAGCTTGGGATACAAATTTCAAGAAATGTTAAGTTCCATGCCATATTCAAGATCTAGAGCACACAACCCAAAATCATGAATTATTATTGGTCATTAGATAAGTGTCAGGATTATCCTTGGAAAGATGCATTAAATAAGGCTTATGGATGCAAAATAAGACCAAATAAGGCATAAAGAAGCCCGATTTTACTAGGGAGGACCCCAAAAAGTGTGAAAATGTAAAGGGATGTATTTTTCTACACTACATTTAGCCCCCACTTTAGTGATAGGAGGAACTTGCTTCAAACTCACACTAAAGTAGTCAAAATCGCATCAAGAGGGGTCCAAGTGTACCAATGCTGGCAAGAAAGGATGACCACAACTAAGAGGGTTACGCAAGCCCCCAAGATCGAGATCCTATGGAAAACAAACATAGGCACAAAATAGCATGCATACAAATAGCATAAGGAGCAACAAGGTACAAGCATACACTTCCAAATACATAAAGAAAAAGGAAAACAAAAACAAAAAATGGGGTTGATCAAGCCTCGACTATTTGTCCAACACAATGTGGATCAGATCTAAGTTATTTTTCTAGAAAATATTCACAAGTGGAACAAGATTTCCACTATGCAAACCAAATGCACACTCACAAGGGCTAGTGGAACCTTAGGTTGTCCACTACGTCAGCCCCCATAGACAAACACATGCGGTTAGTATGCGCTCACATATACAAGAAAATGGCCATGGGAAATTCATGCCTAAGTTTTACTCCCATACGCTAACCATACCAAAGCTATACCTCCTAATAACCTTGATAAGGCACCACACAACACGAACAACAAGAATTCATTAGGCAAGAAAAACTTTATATGCTAACACCCATGAACAAACAAGATGGCTCCATAGGCAAGAAAAGTGTGTTATGCAAGGTTTCCATATGAAAGTTATTTTAAATGAAAAAGTAGTGTAAGTTACATTCAAAGGAGTTTTTCTTAGTTCATATAAGGTCTTAACTTAGGGAACATCATTCCTAATGTCTCTAAGAGAGGACCAATTGAAGAATAGAAGAGTCACAACTTAGGGGATGTAGTGTGTAGCATCAAGCTACTAAGAGGAATATAATATGCTAAGAGAGATCACGCTCTTGAAGGACATCACACCCAATGTGACCACAAAGAGAAAGACATGTTGCATGAAGTGACAAGACTACACAATGAAACATGAGTTGAAATGCAAAAGAATAATGCCAATGTATACCCCCACTTTACAAAAATTTCTAAACACCATGTTGTGAGCAATTACTTTAAAGTAGTAAATAATAAATGCTAAAAATAAAGAGGACATGAGACCTTGTTTGGAAATCCCTATGCCAAGTCATATGTTTCAAAATAAAAATACGTCATGCATAAAGGGTTGCCCCCAAAATGAAATGCTAAACATAGAAATAAATGTACATCAGATGTGAGCCAACTTAAGGCATGTCATTCACATCCCAAGCTTGCTCGTATATATACATGGAAGGTAGTCAACTAGCCAAAAGAGACAATGAAAAGTGTCATACAAGGACAAGGCTACCTCACCCCTTGCCCCCACTTAGTGCAGGACAAGGGTGAGCCAAGAATGGATGATGATATGTTGCTCCTTGCAAAAAGGAAATTATTTGCAATGAGTGTAAAAAATGAAATAGTGAGTATGCTATGATCCTACAACTATTACATGGCAAGGAGCAGCAACTATATATTGTTATTGATTATGATGAGTAAACAAAGTATCAACTTGATGCAAATATAAGGATATATCTATCAATTTAGGGTGCACCAAAGTTAAAGTTGGACCTTGGAAGAATCTTCCGTAAGAGTGTTGATATTGAGTGAAGGCTTGTTTATTTATTTTGAGGGACAATAACCAAGACCATTATTCATTTCTTATGTTTTATACTCTATAAGGACATGAATACCTTGTTTTCTAGCACCACATCCTTTTCCACTATACCCAAGTTGTTTCACAAGTTCATAACCTCTTCCATAAAGCTTTTTCACCTCTTTCAAATTCGGTAGTTGTTCATAATCAACTTCATTAGAGTTTTTTGTGTATGTTTTCTTTTCTTATAAAGTGGTTGAGGTGGATGATTTTGAATTTTGTATTAACATTACCAATTTTTCTTTTCCCTTTTTAGATTATTTTGTTATGATCTTGTATTCTCCCATGAATGTAGGTATGAAATCAAAGGTTCCCCAAGCATCTTCCAATAACTTTTTAACTTGATTCAATATGCTTTTCTTGTCCTTTTTCTTGTACAAGTTCTACATGTGTCATTGGTGTCAAGGAATATCTAATGTGCATAACCTCAAAATGCTTATCCTTATTTTCATGATCTCTTAGTGAAGATGCATCTAATTTCACTTCATCATCTTCATCTAAGGAAGCCATATTACTATTGTTTGAAAGAAATGTCAATGTTGCCATTTTCTTGCACCGTGATACCTTCCCTAGTAGGAGAGCTTTTAGGAGAGATAAAAATTATATGTTCATGACATTCAATGGTTGGTTCTTCTAAAATAACTTCATCACAAGTAAGGTAGTTATGAATGGTTGGACTTTCTTGCTTATCAATGATGGCATTCTCTTGTTCAATAATGTTTTCCCTATGATTCTCATTATTCTCATTGATTGGATCTTCTAACACCATAATATCTTCTTCACCAATGGAAGAGATATTAGGAGAGGGAAAATTTTGATTGTTATCCATAATTCCATCCCTTTTCTGTAAGGTCTCATTCTCTTGTGCCATAATATCTACCTATTGTGTCGTCTCACAACATGCCCCATTTTTCCCCTTGGCAAAATGTGGACCCCCTTTTTTTTCCTTTTCCTTTGTTCCCTTTTGCTTTTGTTTGCTTTGGCATCGTTCTATGGTTGAATTGGTTACTAATCTCATTTTAAATTTCTCTTGGTCTTTCATTTTATCATTTTCCTTCCCAAATTTGATGTTTTAATCTTTTCATAAAAGTTTAATATATTACCAAAAACTGGAATCCCAAAGTCTTGCATTACAATCAAGGTGAATTGTATCTTCATTTGGTCCTAGCTCTGCCCGGTATTTCATTAACCAAATTTTTTGATCCTGGTAATATCTTTTTTATCAGATTCCAGTACTTCTTTTTTATTATTTCCTTTTCTTTTCCTTATTCAGAAGTTGGAAACCAGAGAGTATGTTTTGAAATTTGTTAATCTCTCTTGATCCCAGTTCTCAATCTTTTCTCTTGTTCCAATTTTTCTCTTTCTGAAGCTTAGAGGTAAATTCCCAGATCTCGGTGTTTCTTTTCAAAGTCAATATCGGAAAGTCTCAATTGCAATGATCAAAAATTCATCACATATCTTTAATGACCCATACCTTACAAAGAATTAGAGTGATAGTTGATTGCCACATATGATCATTGCATTGTCTTTCTCCTTAGTAATGAGCCCGTGCAGAAATCTAGATCTCTATAATTTGAACCCTAATCCATAATGATTGCACCTTTATTCAAGGAATTAATGCAAAATAATAGGTAATTAATGAAGGTTCTGAACTACCTATGTATTTGGCACCACCTCAAGCATGCAGTTGCTTTTGTAACACTCCACTTTGTGTTGTGCTACAAATTTGCAAAGGACATTGAAAGAATGAAACAATATTAGCACGCAAGTAGAGGTAAATTTTAAGAAATCAAAAACATAGCTACCAAGGGTTTTGAAGTTGCATTCTAAAAGATCATCATCGATCAAAACCAGGTATGTTTCAGATAACTGACACTCTACTAGTGATTATCAAGCTAGAAAAGTAACGAAAATGGCATTTCCCTTTACAAATTGAAATGCTAATTATTCTTTGATTTTTAATATAATCGAAAGATGAACTAAAAATTTTATAAACTATAATTTTTGGTGAAGTTTAACCCTAACTCACATAGAAGACACACATTTTGAAAATTGTAGAACACATCAGATAAAATTAGTACTTCTAATGCAAGGGTAGAAGATGAATTCAAATGTTGTAATTCACAAGCCATACCAATCAATGTGGTGGTTACAAACACTCATATGGGATGGTCTTCTGATATTGAAATCTGTTTGTGGGTATTACAAGAAAATGACTCTCAATGTACCAAAAGTGTTGCAGAAAATGGGTTACTTTTAGCGGGAGGGTTTCCGCCAACAATGGAGGCCCTTGAATTGGTTATACAATGTATGAATTACTACAACCTAGTCAAAAGAGTTGTTGAGAAAGAAGGGATAATTTATGCAGACCTCTCACAGAAAGGAATTATATATACATTTGGGCTCCCTATTTACACACAAATGTACAATGTTGAACCCCGTAATAGAGAAATTATGAGTACCCAATGGTTCCAAGAGCCAATTACACCACAGACCAAAGTAATTCAAATTTCTATGTTCAACCAAGAAATGAAATATATTATAACTCTGTTGAGCAGGGTAGTTGGTTTAAGGGATGCAAGTAAATTTGAACCCTAGATGTTTGTAATAATATCCAACCTGATGGAAAGTCTTGTGCAAATGCATTGGGGAAAGTTTATAAGTGACAGATTATATGAATAGATAACAACATTTCCCAAAACCAAGTGCTTTTATATGTCTTCATATGTTATTTACTCATGTGCCATGAGAGCCAGCAAGCAAGGGTTGAAGTAGATTGGTACTCTAGGCACAAAGGTAGGAAACAGTTTGATACATGTTCATTTACCCTAGATCACCATCCATGGATATAAAGATAATTACATGAAATTCAATGATTTTTTCTCCATGAAACTAGTCAAAATGATGGAAGGTGATAAAGCCAAAAGATTTTCCCTGTAAGCACAAAGTTTCATTCGACCAATGGGAGGTTGGTACATTCGGTTGCCTACTTACTCCTACATTAGGATGGAAGGATTTGATGGACATCTATTCATGCTACCCAGGTACCCAACAGACAAAATTATTTTATTAGAATTGGTGAGATGGTTGAAATTGTCTCAAGCTCTTTATAGCCATGCTCGCAAGAAGGCCTTTTTCAAATTCCCCATTGTGATAGGAAATTATGTGTAATGCAATTAGAGTGACTAACTTGTGTGAAGAAGAATTAAGAACATATAATTTTGAAGATTTCCCACTTTAGAGAATATATTATGACATTTAGGGAAATATTTCCAAGAATATAGCTAGTTATCGTGCTCATGTACCACACTTAGAATATTATTAGCTTAATTGTGAAGATGGGAACAAAGAGAGAGTAAGAAAATATGCAAGATTGTCTCTAAAATCTGCCTGAATTCTCAAGCTTCATGGCATTCCAGATCAATTGGAAGAGGATGATGGCCAAGTGTTGAATAATTTTTTCAATGAAGATAGGGTATATGATGAACCCATCCCAGAACCAAGTCATGATGATGAAGACATGACATCAATTGATGAGTTCTCTAGACCAGTTTTAGTATATACTCAACACTAGATTGATGATTTTTGTAAATATTTGAGAGAAAGAGGAATTGAGCCCACATTCTCAGAAGAAAAAAGGAGAAAAAAAAAGAGATGAAACAACATTTGAGAGTGGAGAGCCTACTAAGAAGAGAAGGAAAACTAGTAAGGTTGCTCCTGGTATAAGAATTGAAGAAAGAACCCCTAAAAATTCAAGACAAAAATTCCTATGAAGCCATCTGATAAGTAGAAAGATGCATAAACAAGTAAAGATAAATAAAAAGTAAGACCCAAAGGTTCCTCTTCCTCTACAGTGAAGCCAAGAACTAAATTGGTTATTGATGAAGAAGCAGGAGTAACATAAAATGTTGGTACACAAACCAGGTCTGCATCTCAAAGGGTTACAGCACTATTTACTTATCCTTATGTTAACATGGCTAGTATGAAACAAACACTAGGAGGAACTCCTATGGTTTTAGAGGAATTTTTTGAGGAAAATGAAGCCAGAATTAAAGAACAGATGGATAGATGTGGCTCCATGTGGGAGAAAGTGAAAGAAAAGATGTATAAAGATAAACCCATGGTACATCTAGTGATAGAAGAGATTCAAGATACAGGTTCTAATCATATAAATGTTGAAGAAGAAGAGTTTATACAAGGAACACTCACCTCAGAGGCAAGAAACCCTACTATCCTTGAGATGGAAATAGGGGAGGCTGCAGAGCAGAACCCTATTGATGAAATAATTGTTCAAGATACTTTTGATTCCCAGCCTTCACTCAGGAATGTTCCAAATGTTAATGAACAGTCGCATGTCTTTGAAGAACCAGAGAAAAGACATGTTGAAATTGAAATTGAAATTGAGAAGGAAGAATCTAAATAGTTTTCAGGTGATGGAATGGAAAATGAGGAAAACCCTAATGTAGTAGAGAATAAAGAAAGTAATGTCCAGAGAGATAATATTGAAAATATGGATAGATAGGAAAATATAAGTCTTCAAATAGAGGAGACAATTCTAAACCCTACTAATCCTGAATCTATGACAGAAATTACTGAGGAAATTCCCATTTTAGAAAACATGTCAGACAAAAGAGAAGAAATTCTTGAATCAAGTGGAAACCAGAAGCAACAAAATTTTATAGAAGTAGAGCAAGATGATGATACACCTGATTGGTTAATCATGGAATTGGCTTCCCTAATGGAAGTAGAAGTATTTCCTATGAATCTTAATAGTTTTATACAAGAAGTAGATACTCCTAAGCCTAGGCGTAGAGAAAAAGAAAAACATGTCATACAAAGACATGCATATGGTGATAGAACCATCCATATAGCTACTCCAACAACTAATAAAGATAGACATGAAATAACACCTAAGGAGTACAAGATAACGAGTATTAATTTTGGATACTCATCTTGGAGACAAGAGTTAGAAGAAATAAAAGTGAATTTAGATGCTATTGTTTCCAAAGTACAAAAATACAAACAGAAGAAAAGAGAATTAAAAGAACCGGTTGCCACCTTGGAGTATTTTATAAGTCATTAACTTTGTCTGGTCAAGCACAAGTTGAATTACCCCAACATCCAGTATTGATGTCACAAGAATAGGTGGATGCAATTACAACAGTTCACCATAAAATGAATATATTTGAAGAATGGATTGAGTACTAGGTAAAGCAGGGGGAGAATTCATTACATATGCAATAGGGAAGCACAAGGAAGCATACCATTGGTCAAAGAAATCTAAAATATTTGAAAATGAATGCAAATTTTTCCAAGAGCAAGTTATTGAAGAAAGGCGAAATATTGAAATTCTCATGCAAGTAAATATCCAAGAATTAATACAGGGAAATGTAATCTGAGAACAAGAACTTCCATTATCAGAAAAATGGAAGAAATAATTGAAATGGGAAGGTGACATGTTAATGCAATGCATTGAAGGATTTGAAAAGGTCACCATGGAATGTAGAAAATTGATTGATGAAAATTGAGAGTTTATTGAAATGCTAGCACTTCAAGGTTGTGATCCCCATACATTAGGATGGGAGGGTAAAGAAGCTAAAGCCTTCAAGGAATGGATTGAAATAATAAATAGAGATCATATTCAGTTGTTAACAAGGGAGGTCATATATGAAATTCTACAATGCAAAAGCACTATAGCTAAATATGAAGCCGATAAAGTGCAGAGGAATGGTATTATACTCCAGGTATTTGAAGAATAGACTAGCCTAAAATTCACTTGGATAGTAGTACAAGGGATTTCAAAGGAACATATGCATCAAGTATTGAATTATTTCCAAGAGTACGAATTGAAGAAGGGTGAAGAAAAGATCCTGGAGCCTGAGCTTTGAGTGAGGAGATGAAGAATCGGATACCGGACACCATAAATGTGATGGAGGTTTTTGTTTTGTTTGCAATTTTTGAGTTTGTAGGTTGATCCTAGTCCCTATAAATATTCTCTATTCTAGTATTTTGGAAGGAAGTTGATAGCTCCGATATATGCGAAGTGTTTAGTGCTGGAATACAAAGTGAAAGTGTTGTTGTTGATGAAGTCAAATCTTTCACTCGATCTAGAATATTCTGATGATAGTTGGCATATGCCACATGCCACATTTTAATTTCCTATTTATGATTCTCTAGAAAGACTTTAAGTTGAACTTTTGAGGCCTTTTTCCTATAAAAGGTTGTTTCCTACTTTATTTTTATTTTAAGTTCAGAATTTGTGGATGTTGAAAGAGCATAAAACTTTTTCAAGTTTTTTTATTTTTTTGAATTTTTTGAATCATTCTGGCATAAAACTTTGTATGCACATATTCATTGATTAATATCAAATCCAATTAGATAGCTACCTATCTCATGAATATTTTTTAGATGGTTTTGTTAGTTCAACTGAACAAGATTGTATGTTGCATCGTTTAAGGGTGCATACAAAACCTACTCAGTGTCTAGAAATGAAACCCCTCTCTTTAAAAGCTTGCACTGATTTATATGTAGCTGTGAAGAAATCTAGTGAAGTATAAAGTGGTTTTCTCTGTTTTAATTGATTCTTTGGGGCATGCATGGAGAATAACCGGGAGAAATTTTATTTTTTCAGTATTTTTATGCTTTATTTTAGAGTAGATGTTTAATATCTTGAAAATGTTCCAAAATTTAAATGAATGGATGGAATTTTATTGAAAATATTTCATTTTTTATGAGATTTTTGAATGATTAATTTTAAATCTACTTAAGTGATACCAAAGAATTTGTGATTTTCATAGAATATTATTGTAAATCTCTTGATTTCATGATGTTATTTTATGAATGAAGTGGAAATTTTGTGTGAAATGATTATGATTCTTAACAAAACTAGAAATAATTGTAGTCCCTTTGAGATTAACAACAATATCACATCAAACCTGAGAGCGGCCCTAGTGCAATCATGACCTGGTTATCGGAGACTTGGGATTGAACTAAAGCCAATATTTTCTTGTTAAAGTAGAATTTCCCTTTAGGTTTTCTTTGTTCCATATCTTTCAAGAAGGATAGGCTCTTTGTGGTCTTGTCTATGAAGAATTTATTCGCCCTGTTTTCTATGAGTAAAATAGTCGTTAACACTACCCTAGTAGGAGAGATTTTAGGAAAGTAACAAACAAGAGGATCATCACATTCCATGGTTAGATTTTGTAAAGTAGCTTCATCACAAATAAGGGAGGCATCAAGAGAAGAATAACTATGATTTTCATGCTTACCAATGATTGGAATTTTTCGTTCAAATAGGTATTCCCAAATATTAGAGGTATTAGGAAAGGGGGAAAAAATATTTTCATGACTATCGATAAGTGCATCTTCTAAGACCAAACTATCATATTTGTATCTAGAAGCGATATTAGGAGAAGGACGAGTTTGATTGTCGTGGCTACCTACAATTACATCCCCATGTCCTATAATGTCTTCCCAAGTATGAGAGGTAGGATTGTCATAGATCTCAATCATTGGATCTCTTAATATCAACATATCCTCCACAAAAATTTGTTTTTCATGATTATTCACGATTGTATCATTTTTCACTAAAGCATTCTCACAAGTAGGGGAGGTGTTGGGATATGAATGGAGACTAGGTAAAGTAGCTGCAATGATCTCTTCTTATGTCATAATATCTTCCAAAGGGGAGGAGGAGAAGGACAAACAAGACTTTCATGATTTTCAATGATTGTATCTTCTTTCACCAAGATACCTTCGTCACTAATAGGAGAGGTATCAAGAGAAGAAAAATTATGATTGTCATGATTGTTGATGCTTGCATCCTCTTGTATCAAAGCTTTAGTGGATGATCTAGAGGAGATGAATTCATCAAGGGCTTTATATAACATGTCAAAGTCATCAATTCTAAAGGGTTTGAATGATATGCTTTCTCCAAGCTTAAGCATTTTTTGTTTCTTTCTTTTAATTTTTTTAGTTTTTTTGTTTTCTAATGAATTCCAAATGTAATCTAATCTAATCAATCTATGAAGTAATGCTTGAAATGAAAAAAGATTTCAATAATCTAATTCTTTCCACAATTGAAACATGCACTTGAAATAAAACCAAATTAAGCTAGATCTAATGCAATGAATGAAATAGAAACTCAGTACACTAAAATAGAGATCTAATAACAAAAAATAGAAACACAAAAATAAAAAATTTAATGCTATAAAATACAAGTTTAGGTATAATACGGGACTAAATCACCCAGAAGGGAAAATGAGTCCCAGTTAGGGTTTTTTGAAGGCTCAATCAATGAGAAACACACAACAAAAAATTCCCAAAAATTAGGTAAAACAACCTATACATGGACTTAATCGCCCAGAGGGGCGAATGAGTCCCAGATGAGGGTTTTGACACTAAATTCAAAAAATTCTAAGTGAATGTTAAGGTTTCTAATTGGTATGATATATTGAATATTTACAATTGCATAATTTTAGTCAAATTGAATGATCTAAGATGCAAAAATGCAACCTATATTCACTTTTCACCATTGCAAATTTTAGAAGCCCTAGAAATGCAAATTCACTAATGCAAGATCTAATGTAAATCTAATGTAAGCTATATCTTGGACTTTAATGCACTAAAAATAAGAAATAAATGGTTTGAAGGTTGGCTTCACCAAAATGAACTAAAGAAAATAGGGTGCTCCACCTTTTAGGAGATGGAACACACAAAGAGAGGGGTCCCTTCCTATTTCACTCTTAGTTCATTAAAGGAAACCCTAGATATCTCAACCTAATTATCTAATTTGGAAAAGAGATTGCTACAAGGTCTCCTTAGGTGTGATTAAAATGGGGTTCACCACTAAGAAAATCCTTAGAAAGAACGAAATGCAAGTAATATGCAAATCTAGCTATGTAACCTAGGAAATAAAACTTAAAATCAGAATGAGAAACTGAGAACGAAAAGAGGGGCACCTAGAAGACTGGAGATGCTTGGAATAAGGTTTACAATCCTGAAATGAATTTTGATGTGAACTAGGACTCATATGCCAAGCTAGGAAATTTAGACCCAGTTTAGGGTTTCCAGCTAAATCTAGAATCTGTAACTTGTAAACCAAGATCTACATGAAATGGCTGAAAAAGTGGTATATTGGGACTCATATGCCCAAGGTGGAAATTTAGGGTTTGGCTAAAACTCTAGTATCCTCTAGTGATCTTCTATAGCTTTTCTCTTGTCTAATCTTTGAGTCTGAAACTTTGAATTTTGTCATGTAGGTGACTTTCCTTGAAGATGAAAACTTCTTAACAACTTTAACAACTTTCTTCAATCTTGAAACTTTTTCTTCAAAGGATCTTCAAGCTCCAAATCATCTAGATTTGCAATCACACATGTAGAGGGAGGAAAATGTTGATTTGTTAGTGGATAGGGGTTTTCCTTGGTCAAACCTTGTTTTGGTAATCAAACCTTGAAATAAAATTAAATAGCATGAAGGAATGATGAATGAACAAATTTAAGGTTGCAACTCAAAAAACCCTTGAAATAAAGGTTGTAATCTTGTATGAAATCGCTAGCATGAATGTAGATCTTGACTCTTGATTTTATGTTGAACCATAGATTTTCGGGTCACTATGGACAACTTGAGCTCTCCTAGGGTTTTTCACCTAAAAGGAGAGAGATAGGACCCAAAAATGCATGGGGTTCATTCAATTAATGTTATGTGTGATGTTTTTATGCCTAAATGAAGTAAACTAAATGCAATTAACTAATCTAAATGAATGAAAATGAATGAAAAAGTGCAATTTAAGCTATGTTTGAAAACACATTATGATATGCAAACAACTATGTAAATGAAGAAATGATGCAAAACAAAAAGAACAGGGATGAATCTAAGTGCACCTGGACAAATTTTGATGATTCTGGACTGTTCTAGATGCTAATAAAAATTACTAATTTTTCATAGTGGGACTCATTCACCCAGGGTGGAAAGTTAGTCTTCATCCTAGTAAAACAGTGTCGGGAACTAGTTTCTGGCAATCGGGATCTGGAATTTGATAAAACTCAGATTTTTAGTCCTAAGGTGGGACTCATTCACCACTAATGGTGAATCAGTCCTCTCCCAAAATTTTGGAAAATCAAAAGACAACTCTACAACACCAGATCTAGAAATGTCTACTTATCGGGTTGCCAAAGTCAATTCTGAGGGAAACGAACAAAAAACTCTCTTCAAGCATGAAATATGCTTAAGTTGACTTGAAACACCTAGTTGACTTTGCTTTCCACTTTTCAACACATAAATACTTGATAAATCTACATACCTAAGTCTGCAAACACACATGCAAGAGGGGAAAATGGTTGAGGGTTAGCAAATAGGGGATTGCCTTGGTCAAACCCCACTTGAAGTAATCAAACCGTTAATAGAATAATGAAATGTAAAGGAAAGATAAACTAGCAACATGAAAATGCTATTAACTCACCAAATCCTTGATAATAAAAGTCTGAAGTAATGTCAATGGATTCTTCAAAGTGCTTGAATGTTGCTTGAAAAGATGTTTTAAGATGCTTGAATGCTTGAATGAATGAGATTGTAGGAGATGTAAAATGAGATGAAAAATGCCTATTTATACAATTTTGTGTCATAGTTTCCCATTCATACCTCATCATAGGCTGACATTAGGTGATTTTTAATAAAATCCAAAAAAAGAAATTTTAAATATTTTAAATTTGGGGCCAAGGGGGACTCATTCACCACCCATGGCGAATGGGTCCCACCTAGGACCTAAAAACAAGTGCCAGGAATTAAGTTTCATTTAATCTTGTTTGTTGAGATAATATCAAAAAATACACTTAATTAGCATATGAGGGCATAAAGAGCTCAATTAAGTCATAAGAAGAGATAAATAGTGAAGTTGTGCCTAGGAAAGTGTGAAATCTTGTTACAAGACTTTACAACACTTCAAAACAGGACTTGATGATGTGTAAAAAGATGTTTTTTAGGTGAGTTGTAATGAATAGAGTCTAGAAGAATGTAGAAATGTCTTACAACACCTTCACAAGACATCTTTATTTGAATTTTAGTACCTAAATATGCATTTTCAAGCCATGTTGCAACATAAAATCAAAGAAAAAATATCAAAAACCATGAAACAAGACCTAAAAGGCCATGAAACTGACAAGGGGCCATTTTTCTATGGCACATTTAGCCCCCACTTTAGTGAGAGGATGAACCTACTTCAAACTCACACTAAAGTAGCCATGAACATCGAGAGGAGGGTTCAAATGCACTTACGTTTAGCAAGATGGAATGACAACAATCAAGAGAGATGATCAATCCCCCAGGACGAAGATCACATGGAAAAATAAAAATAAGAGCAAAGAAACATGCAAGTGTTTGAAATGAATTGAATGAATCTTTAATCACTAATCCAACTAGTTGTGGATAAGATCTAGGCTAAAAGAGAATGTGTACTCACTCTAGGGTGACAAAACATAAGATGGTCCTCTAGGTGAGAAATCCCAAATCTACTCACTCTGGGGCCGTAGAACTAGTTTTCCACGGGGTGAGAAGGCCCAAAAAGGTAAGATACATATGCTAGTTGGTATGCACTCACAAAAACACAAAAGTGGCTAGGGGAAAAGTCATGCTGCTAGGTGGGCTTCCCACTCAACCATGTTAAAGTTATGCTCGTTGATAACTTTAACAAGGCACCACAAAGACAAATGCTTATGATGAAAAGACAAAGGTACCACAATCATGCAAGCTACATTATGCAAGGTGGAAAAATGCAAAAAGTAAAAGATGTTCAAAGGAGTCTTGTTAATTTTATGCAAGGTTAGTCACTTAGGGAACATTGTGTCTAATGTCTCCAAGAGAGGACCAATCAAACAATAGTATATTCACAACTTAGGGGATGCAGTGTGTCACATCAATCCACCAAGAGGAATGCAATATGCTGAGATAGATCACACTTATGAAAGACATCACACCCAATGTCATCCACAAAGTAACAAACACATTACACAAATGACAAGGCTACACTAGGAACCAAGAATGAAAATGAATTATGGTAATGTATGCCCCCCACTTTAAAGGAATTGCTACAAATTGTTCTATGAGCAATTACTTGAAAGTAGAGAAGAAAAGAAAAAGCAAAAAGAAAACAATACACAAGAGCCAACTTGGAAAGCTCTGTGCCAAGTCATATATTTTGAAGTTAGGTTGTGTCATTTCAAGGAAAATGAAAGACAAAGAAAGGGAGTTTCCCCCCATAAGAGAAAGCACACCAAACACATAAGGGATCTATGGATTTGGAGTTAGTATGTTCGTTGCTGCAATGTTTTTATGAAAGAGCTCAGAACTGTCATCATTCCCCAAATACACATAGAACTTGAAGAATGACACAAAGAGAGCGAAAACAAAGGAAAAAGAAAGTCTATTTTGAGTCAACATGGAAGAGACATTGTGGTCTTGATGCCTTGCATCATCCCCAAAAGAAAAACACAAGCGAAAAGGAAACAAAAAGGAAAAAGATTTTGAGCCAACATGAAGGAGACATTTCAGTCTCAATGCTTTGCATCGTCCCCAAAAGGAAAACACAAAACAAAAGTGAAAATACAAGGACCTTTTGGGTCAACATGGAAGAGACATAGGGAATCTCTATGCTTTGTGTCATCCCCAAATAGAAAATACAAAACAAAAGAAAAGACAAGGACCTTTTAGGTCAACATGGAAGAGACATAGGGCATCTCTACACTTTGCGTCATCCCCAAAGGAAAAGAAAAAACAAAACAAAATACAAAGACCTTTTGGGTCAACATGGAAGAGACATAGGGCATCTCTAAGCTTTGCATCATCCCCAAACGGAAAACAAAAAATAAAATAAAAGACAAGGAATGACGATTAGAAGAATAGAGGTACGAATAGAAGAACTGTACAAAGAGAGGGAACATCAAACACACGTCATGGGGGAACATGATACACACATAAAATAAACAAGTAATGGAATTGTAAGTCAACCATTAACTAAGTTATTGGTTTCTCAATCTTTAAAAGGTAAGCAGAAAATGAATAACATAGGTAAGAGACAAATACAAGTGCATTACAAGGATAAAGGCTAACAACTACTTGTATCCACAAAGGGGAAAACAAGTATGAGCCAAAGGTGATGATGGAGAAGATCATGCAATAGTGAGAATGAAAAATCCTTCAACTATGGCATGATAAGGCCATGATGCTTTAAGGGATGATAGGAAAGTAGTCGGTATCAGTGAAATGATACTTATCCAATATCTCATTCAATGTTCTACATGCTTCCGTTCGGTGTCCAATAATGCAATGATATTTTCAATATGGTATGTGGGAGTTGTCAGGATGAATGACCAACCTATCTGAAGGTGGTAAGAGTATAAGACCTTTGTTCAAAAGTAGTTGAAGTCTCCTTTCACATTCAGGTGGAGGATGTGTAGGAAACTTTAGCTTCTTCAATTTGTATAGTCGTTTACATTTGCTAGGTTCTCCTTTTTCATGAATAGAAGGAGGAAGGGGACCCATAGGGATCCTAACATCCTTATCATTAGAAGGAGAGAATGGTTGTTCACATGGAAGGAGAATGTTCAAGTTAGGAGGAGGATTCAAGATCACTGTACTAGCATCCCGAAGTCTCCTAGGTTGAAGAGGATGTCTATTAGGATGAGAATGATCTTGATATCCTAGTCCTATGGTGTTTTCTTATGTTGGGTTTTGTTCCATAAATTGATGAATTGCATGTTCATGTTTTGTGTCACAACCTTGTTTACTCAAGATAGTGAAACTATTGCCATATGTTGCTTCAAGGTTTATGGAAGTGTTTGTGACTTTATAATCATAAAAGGGGTTTGAGTGTGTTGGGTTAAAGGAACTAGATCCTCTTGAGGGAGGAATTTTAGGTCCATCATTGATTTCAGGATGTAAATATGCAAAGTGATCAAGAGGTGCAATAGGCGGAAGATCTTGTGACTTCATGGAGGGATAAAAGGTTGCATTGGCTTCTAAGTTATCAAGGCAGTTATTGTAGAACTGGTTCATGTTAACATCATCTTCTCCAATGATGTCTACATCATGAGGAGGACAATCATGAGGAGTTGAAAGAGCATGACGTAGCTCAATGTCATTAGGGTCAGCCAAAGGCACAGTTGGACATGTCTACCAAGGATTTTAATGAAGTCCAAAACTTATTGAAAGAAAATTCCATGATGCAAATAAACTATGCAAATAAACTAATATGCAATAAATGAGTAATAATAGAGATTCTAGAAATTAAAATAGAATGCAAGAACAGTGAACTAAAATGCAGAAAAATGCCAGAAAGATGTGTGAAATGTTGTCTAAAAAGTGCAGAGAGAATGATTCGCCCAGAGTGGCGAATGGGTCCTAGGATGCAATTTTTCGGTGTTTTTTCAAAAAAATTAAGATGATTTAAATGCTCTACAAAATGCAAGTACAGATGTAGAATGCATATTTTTACTTTTTTTCCAATGAAATGCAATGCAAAAATGAGATCTAAATGAATTTTTCACTAATGCAATATGAAATTCCTAGAATGCAATAACAAAGAAATGACCTAATTGAATGGTAATGCAAACGTAAACTAATATGCAATATGAGAATGAAATCAAAAATATAAAGTGTTCAAAAGTCGGGTTCACCAAAATGAACCGTAGATTTTTGGGTCACTATGGACAACTCTAGCTCTTCTAGGGTTTTTCACCTAAAAGGAGAGAGATAGGGCCCAAAAATGCATGGGGCGTTTCTTTCAGGGATACCCATGTAGTGCGCAAACATTTGTGTGATGCGCTTACGTCCCTGGAAGATTCTTGTGGCTGAACCTGCAGAGGCATTACACTTCTCATTGGGAGTCAAGTTGTAACACCCTCTTCGGCCGACCAACCCAAATATGGCCATTTACTTCACCCTTTCCTTCAAATTTTCTCCTTCAACAAGCTTTTCATCTTCTACAAGCCTCTAAGCATTCAGTTGAACTTCTTCACCTCATTCACAAGCTCACTTTCACTCACTCCAAGCACTTCAAGTACTCCATTGCAGCAACAACTTCACTCCATCACTTTGATAGAGAAATTTGGGGACAACACCATTGCAGCAGAGGCTCAAGTACTCTCATTTTCTCCCCCAAGTATCCTTGAGTGCTCTTGGTGGAGGTGGTAAGTTTCCCTTTCCTCTCCTCTATCACTTGGTTGAGTAAGCACATTTACTATTTTGCAGTGCTTTTGGTGTTCTCTATTATAGTACTTTATTTATCATACTTGCTTTCTTAGCTGTCCATGGAGGTGGAAACACCAAAGCAAGGTGTGACTTAGGCATGCCCCTATACAGCTACCCAACATTTTCCTCCTCTTTGTGTGTAGGTGAATGAGATCTCAAGGAGCTAGCTGGTAAATAGGCTCTTCCATGAAATCATCTTCGTCACCCTATATTTGGTATATTTGCTTTATCACATTCATTTGTACTTCTTGTATTTCATAGTGGTGTTCTGCTCTTTTAGAAGTCGCTATCTAGGCTGCTAGCTTGTTTTCTAATAGTTCACATTGTACTTTCGGTCCTCTAGTCATACGAATTCCAGCACACTTGAGAGATGCAAGTGTATTGCACTTTCGTCCTCAGACAGAGAGTTATCTGAGATATAGTGTTGAGCTCAAAAACCAACTCGCCTAGCCTTATTTTGAATCTCAGGATTGCAGATTGGTTGTAGGACTTCATAGTCCTCATCATTCTCATCCTCATCTACTAACACCTCATTAAGCTAAGGTAAGTTAGGGAAGCCTCTAAAATCTTGGCCCTCTGTGACCTGGGGCCTTGCACGTGGTGGTCCCCTTTTCTTACATTTTTGGTGAACCCAACGTGAACCATTTTGGTTCCATTTTTTTGATACTAATAGTTCCTTTCCTCACACTCTAGGAGTGTTGTAGGTGTGAGAGTTGTGAGGTTGTCACCTTACAACCCAACCAATGACCCCTAGTGGGCATAGTTGGAAGGTTTCAAAGGTGTTGCATAACGAAACCTTAATTGGGTCACCATCTTACCCTCTAACCTTTAGGGACTCTATGGAAGTATCATCTAGTGTGCATAATGGCCTCCTTCTTGCATCAACCTATACCCTCTATGCAGCCTATGGACAATGGTATTGGTATAACCTTTACATCACAGGACCTGCCAATGGGTTTTAATAGGGAACCATCTCCTCTCTATAGTCCTACACGAATCAATGGAAACGTCATAGCAGGTGTTCTCATTGATCTGACATCACAAGTAAACATAATAACCGAGGAGATTATGTTGATCAAATTCTTACATAAAGATGGGTATTTTGCTCCTATGAGCACCATCCACACACATGACGAACTTTTTGTGCCCTCTTTGGGTAGTATTGTCCTGTCGATCTTGGTTGGACCTAAATCTATGAAACTCCTGTTTGACATTATCACTGGGTCCGAGCTCTTTAGGATGAACACGGTACCCTTGGTTGTGCATAAATCCTTCAAAATTTATCCATGGGGGTTTCGTACACATAATCGACGACACCAGTTATAGACCACTGGTTGCGCATGGTAGCTACTCCTTGGACTACTATTGGCTTGTTCACATTGGTCCTCTTCCGCCTAGAATGGACTTTCTACACCGAACATATTAGAACTATAAGAAAGGGTGTCTAAGGCCAAAAGTGATATACCCTCCCTCACCTTATGTTGTTTCACATAGGGCTTGTTTAAAATCTGACAGTGATGTCACTAAGGAACGAAGGAAGGAAGAAAAGCGGTCCCAAGATCCTCCTTCTTCCACTAGTCAGTCTAACGCTTATTCTCACTCTATTGTGGTACCATCAGATTTTTCTCCTCGTTTGTAGGAGAATCCTATGGTGCTCGCTTGGCGAAAGCCTAAGCATCCTTCATTTGAACTTGTTATATCGACAGAGCCTAGACCTATTCGGTATAACAGGTAGAAGGTCTCCCGAGGAGAGTCCTCTTTTTCTTGACCTCTATGGCATCCTACCACTCATGCTCCTAAAGAAATGAATGGGAAGAGTCCCATTGCCAAGGCTCTTGAGTTGACTCCCCTTGTTGCTTCTCAACTTGTTCCTCCTACTCCTATTTAGGAATTCATTCCTCCACCAGAAATGGTTGTAGTGGAAATTCCTATGGCTGAGCAAGAGCCTTTTGTTCCTTCACAGCTTCCAACCTCCAGCTCCAAGAGTCGTAGAAACTACCTTGCATGTGAGCATAAGCATCGATGAAAGGCTCTCTTAGCTAAGAAGGCTACCTCACAAAGGAAGAAGAGATGACTGCCCCTACTTCAAGGCCTCCTATAGTGTCACCCTCTTCCCTTCCTTATGCTTCTCTTCACTATGGTCCCGCACTACCCCCAGCTTCTGTTGTGAGTTTGAATGTGCCTAACCCCAAGGGGGTATAGGTGTTCATCAATCCTTTAGTGGAGCTGCCTTTGCTGATGTTTGGTCCGGATATCCATCCTTTCTCGAAACCCATGGCTATGATTAATACCTCAGTTGTATCCATTTCGATTCTTTCCTCTTCCCCTACACCTCTAGCATCGTCTATGGGGATCTTATCTCCTCTGATGAAGAAAAAGGTGGAGTGTGGTCCTTCTAGCAGTGAAGGATGTAAGAGGAGTTTTCCTTCTCTACAAGGTGGCCCCACATTGACTTGTTTTGTCTTGGTGACAGAACCTGTCCCAACTTCCCTTGAGTTTTTCACCACTCCTGAGTCATTTGGCGAGCCTAGCAGTGGATCTCAAGTGCAACCTACCCCGTCCACTGAAGTTAGACATGGTGCTCATGTGGGGTACATGTTTAACTCTATGGATGAAGTTTTGGCCTTGTCAGCGATCGTCACAAAGTCACTAACCTTAGCTCCACAAGAGCTCAGTGAAGAAGACCTTGCAAGGCCTTCTTCCTTGGCCCTTGTTTTGGGAGGGCTAGAAATTCCTCCTCTTGACATCCCACCACTACAGGCTCATCCTCCTTCCCCCTACGATGACCTAGAGTGGGAAGCGGATGACCTCTTGGTCGATCAATGTTAGGAGGAGACTTTCGGTCCTCTGGTCATACAAGTTCCAGTGCACCTTAGAGACGCCAGCACACCGCACTGTCATCCTAGAACTATGCTTTAACCCTTAGACAGAGAGCTATTTGAGATATAGTGTTGAGCTTGAAAACCAACTCACCTAGCCTTATTTTGAATCTCAGGATTTCAAAGTTGTTGTAGGACTTCAGAGTCCTCATCATTCTCTTCCTCATATCCTAACACCTCATTAAGTTGAGGTAAGTTAGGGCAGCCTTCCACATATTGGCCCTCCATGACCTAGGGCCTTGCCCATGGTGGTCCCCCTCTCTTACACTTATACCAACATCCCAAAAGCATAATGTCTAAAAAATCAATATGTTAAATAGAAAATGCTATCTAATAGAAAAAATTATTTCAATGGCACCTTGCACTAATACCATGATGTAAACATGGCAAATAGAAACCATGCATAAATTTCCCTTCAATCACCATACACTTTGGGATGATATTCTTGCATCCTATCTAACTTATCATATCTACCCACCTATTATATATGTATACATATCCCATCACATGCAATCCATACACCCTCCTTTTGTTTTTGGTAAGGATAGGGGAGAAATATGCAAGAATTATTTGGGAAACACAAGCCTTACTTTCTCTACTTAATGCATCCCTCTTGTATCCATTTGTATCCTCTATAATATATCTATACTTGGGCATACTATTCTTATGTGACATATTCCTTGGAGATTACACTATGAATCCCCTCTCATAATCCTCTCATCACCCATATTTCCTCACATGTCCATAGTCCTCATTCTCCCTTATAATTGGTTCCAAGAAATTAGATACCTAAAGTTATCCAATGCGCCTTACCTCAAAAACCAGAAAACCCCAAAGTAATCCATATCAACATAAATTATCCTAATCCATGTATTTTTCTAATTATACTAACACATCATGCAAAGCATTTAACACTTTTTATTCCCTTCCTTGTTATAAAACTTTATCTATTTTACACAAATTATCATCATTGGGATATATCATTCCTAATCCTTTCATTTTTATCATCATCACAATACTATCATCAATATAGATTGTACCCAATCCTCACATAATTCTCATCATCAATAACACTATCATCAGATGCATTGATTGATTAATCAATCAACTTTTAGCTTGACTAGGGGTAAAATATTTGTTTTTATTTATATGATTGTGCATGACTTATATCTTTATTTTGTGTATTATCATTTGTTTTCATTTTTAATGGTCCTCACAATAGCTTTCCACAATGACATAATTGCATTCCATATCATGGTGTTATGTGATATATGTTTTCTTGTGACCTTTTCTTTTTAGTCAATCCTTTGCACACTTATAAAATCATCACCCTAGTCCTTATACCTTGGTGCATAAATCAAGTGAACTGTATCAACTAAAAGTTTCTCAAACCCTTTTATCATGACTATCCCTCTCTTTCATCTCTCCATGAATCTTCTTATCCTAATCCATCTATTCTTTTATCTTTCTTCCTCTAATCCCTTCATCCATTTCAAGACAGCACCCATGTTCTTCAAAATTTCCTATCTTCATAAGGGGAATACCTACCTACCTCATCATCATCACTCCTCTCCTTCCAATGATTAGTTCATCTTGCCACTATTCTCATCTCTTCTAAATTCACTAGGTTTCATTTCACTTTGAAATTACATTATTTTGTAATCACGATGTCATCTCAAAGAGGTGTAAAATTTTGACACATAAAATCATTCACACCTAACTATACTCTATTTTATCCCTTCTAATAAATAATTAAATAAGACCAATTATATAATCAACCTTCCCAAGCACCCTCCTAGAATTAATCATATACATATAAGTAATTTATTTAATTATTTGATGGTGTATCCCTCTATCCTCTATATTTCACCTTTAATTAAATAAATTCACATTTATTTAAGTTCACCTTTCACATTTTTATCCTCAAAAAATTAAATAACTACAACAATTTATTTATTTATCCCAAAAGTCACCCCTCGATTAATTAGTTGACTAATTAATCCACTTTCACAAGTCAAATAATGATTAATATAATTAATCATTTATCACATCCATCCCAATTATCTAAAAATTATCTCATCAAGTCATAGTCATCAATTTATCCTAAAATATCTACACTCTCCATTTTACACATGTAACTCTTGCACATGTGTGATATCCTCTTGTCATATCATCCTTAGAGAAATCCTCAAGGAATTCTCAGAACAAGTGTGGGAAATGCTAAGTCATGTTGTTCATTTAAATAGCAACCCACATAGATCAATCAAACATTTTAAGCACAACCACCAAACACAGTATTATATGTACAACGAGAGGTTTTGGGAGGTCTCTTGGAAGGCTTCTCAAAATTGGGTGCAATAGTTATTTAAGTCCAATAAAAGGTACATCTTATGTGTATAATAGGATTTTATTTCATTATTTAATTCCTTGTTTCACCTTTTGTATATTTCTTGTTCACATAATCACTATGGCCCAATTTTTAAAATTGATAATAGAAGTTTAATACCCTCTTCATTGTCTTTCAATAATTTATATTGTGTGTGTGCTAATTATTGGCACAAGTAGAAGGAGAATAATGTTGCAAACAATTTCATTAATTTAAAATTTGTTACAAACCAAGATCAAACATGCAAACCAGAAAAGCCTTCCACGAAAGAGAAAAATAGAAAAAGCAAGAGCTTTGCATGAAGATGTGCAAATAATATTATTCAGGAATTCATAATTACATGAGATTATTTTCTTTATAAAATCAAGTATGCATAACCCTAATCTTATCTTGAGAAAAAAGATATCTCAACAAGATAAGGATGACAACTATTAACTTAGGAATTAAAATATTACCTAAGTAAACTTATGCAAGTGTAATTAAATAATTAATTATGATGGAGCTTTAGTATTTTTGCTCCTTGTGTTCCATTCATGCCCTGCCTTATGTTACTGGTCTTTCATGGTGTCAGAATTTTCCTAGGGTTGGGAGTTTTAGCTTTATCTTCATGTAAAACCCTTGTGTTTATTTTACGCCTTGGTTGGGATCTTTTTCGTTGTTACCTTTTTGGAGGGTTTTAAAATGACTTATGTCCTATTGTTTCATCTAGGATGGGTCCCTTTGTCTTAATATTTTAATTCCTCCACAGGGTCTTATTTTCCTAAGTCTAGGTTGGCTCTATGTTTCATCATTTAAAAAACACTTGTCATTTACCATCTGCCTAGTGGTGTCCCCTTATCCTTTTAATAAATGTTTTATTTTGCAGAGGGATAAAGTTTGCGTGACCATTGATCAACTGTCATTTGATCTCAGTCGTTCTCCACCATCCCGCGATGACCCCACCACACTGCTTTGGTTGATCGCGATATCACTGGCGAGTGCCACGTGTCCTATCTGGTGAGGCCGAAGGGGATAAGTTTGAGTAACCGTCGATCAATTATTATCAGATCTCAACGGTTTCCCACCATCGCGTGATCAGAAATTGCAAGGTTTTTATTGATCACGATACCACGGGTGGGTGCCACGTGTCTCATCTGTCGAGGGAATAAGGAAAGCACCTTGCTGAATTAATCTGGTCTTAATACATTAGACCACAGATTACTAAATAGTTCTTAAGATGCACATGTTTTAAATCAATGGGTATGTTATAATCTTGATGAGAAAATTGCTCGATGGTTAATGATAAGGCTAGTGACTATGTTGAAGGAACAAGATCATCGATGTTCAAGATCTATGGTTTCCCGCCATCGAGTGATCGAAAGTTGTAAGGTCTTTACTAATTGCAATATCGCGGGTGACCACCACATGGATTTCCTTGGCAACGTATGGTATGGTGGGCCCTTTATTGCCATGTTGGCAATTATGTCAGCTTGTTTTGAAGGTAGTTGTTTGATGATTTGATCAAACTGAAGGATCGACGGCTCGAATTTAAATCTGCATCAAATATGGTTGGAGTCGTTCGTGCAGCGCACAAGTGAGCTTTAATGGTGGATGAGACACTTGTTGGCATGATTTGATCGAAGTAAAATCAATTCTCCTACTTTATTTGTATCATAAGGCATTCAAGTATTTTGCTAATCAATCTCAGAGCCGAAAGCGAAGTTGCGAGTCTTTGTAGCCAGAATTTGGGATTTCTGCAAGCACAAAGCCATGAGTTAATTTCTATGTTTCCTAGTTACTCTACACTTGAATTTGGGAAAATATTTGTTGTACTTGTTATAGGACTTGTTAATAAATGTTTTAGGGCTATAGTTTAATTAAATTGTGAGAAATTTCAGTGTTTTGTAATTTCATATCTCTGGTTAGTCCTAGCTGTTTGAAGTGTGAAATTGTAAAAAGACCCTAGTTTGTCCAACATGGCACTGCCAAAGCAACATTCTAGCCAAATTGACTATTTAAGAAGAGACATGTATGATGATTTCTTGGATCAATTTCTTGGATCAACGAATGATAGAAAGAAGGGATTGGATCTAATGCGAGGAAAAATCTTGGGGGAAGGGTTAGTATATAATTGCTCCAACATAGCGGATGCTAGGGTTCCTCTCACAGGATTGGAAATGTTCGAACTGTGGTATGGATAGAGGAATTTTCCTCACCCCTTTTCAAACGGTTGGATATATGATTTGGGGAAGTTGGTGGTGCCAAACATGTTCCCTAATATAGACTTGTTTAGAGCAGTGACCACAAGATATGACCCTATCACATGAGTAATCAAGGATAATGATGGAAGGGTTTTGTTAAGCATTAACAGAGATGAAGTCCAACAGGTTTTTGACTTGAGTGAATAGATTGAATATCTGGTTCCTATTAATCTTGAGGAAATGAAGTAGGAATATGCAAAGTTGAAGTCTCTTTTCATATCTAAGTTGCTTCCACCTCATTTGGCTAGGGCAGGAGGTTCAAGATTTTATATTAGCCCTAGTGACCAAGAACCTTTCAAATTAAACTATTTTGCAAATAATTTCTTGGCCGCTTTTTATTCATTATGCCAGATTTTGGGTTTCAGTCCTGGTTCGGTGATGCCCATTACATACATGTTCATGGGGGTGCAAATACAATACCCTAACTTCTCTGTGACTTATGACTTTGCTTCTTTCTTGGCTAAGAGGATACATGAAGGGCTATCAAAATTGTAGAAAAATGATACTGGCATGCAATTCTTTTGGTATTCTATGTTGATGTATATGTTCTTGTGCAAGAATTCTAACTTTTTCTCTGAGAAGATGGAATTGAGGCAATTGGTTGATGGAGAAAGATTGCCAGTACAATTATGGACTGCAGACTTATCTTGCAATAAGGAAAGAACCAGTTATGTGCAATTTGATCATTTCTTTGCTTCCAGATTAAGGGCTAGACCGATGGTAAGTGTACCCAAGATCCCTAAGGAATTGCATGATTTCCTCAAACCAAAGGGAAGGAAGCCAAAACTGAAAGTCTGCCATAACTAGGGTGACATTATCCCATACCCAGTCAGCATTGTTTTAAGGGTATATGGTTTTCAAGGAACCCCCCATATACTACCATACAATGTGCCACCAAGAGTGGGGTTTGTAGAAGTTATGTGGAAAATAGGTTGTATCCATGAGGACAACCTCACTAGGAGGGGTAAGGGAACATTTTTCCTAGATTATACAATGGTGTTTGATTTTTCCTTTTCAAAAGGAGGTTGGGTACATTTTGGGAAATTCTTTGATGATTACCATTTGAGGTGTGGCCCAAAGCGGCAACATGATCCTGAGCGTTTCTTTTCCCTTTCCAAACAAAGAATAAAGGCTGGCAATTTTGTGCATGAGTTCAACTTTCCTGAGGACCTGATTAGAAATGAATTTGATCTAAATAGGCAGGAGTTGAACAAGGAGAAATGGATAGCTTATGATAAGCTATTAGATATTGTGCAAAAAATGGATCTAAAGTATGATCCATTGTTGGAGTTCAGTCCATACCATAAGAAAATTGATTTTCTGATGGAGAACTTCAAAGAGATTATGGGAACCTTGAGAACCAAGAAGATAAACTTAAAATTGAATCTAGGTGTACAAGAACAAGGTGCCAGACCAATTGAAACAAGGTCAACATATCAGCCTATAGGAAAAAGGCCCATTTACAGGAGGAAAAGGGATGACAGTAGTGATGAGGAAGAAGTGGACAGAAAGGGGAAGCAAATAATGAAATTTCCTTCACAGGTAGGTCCAAAATTCAAAGTGCCTAGGGTAATTAAAATCATTGATTTAGAATCATCACCAAAAGATAGTCCCTCATCACCACCATCTAAGTCAAGCCCTAAGAGGCAAAGAATAGATCAACCATAGGAGGATCTGATGGATGAAATTGTTGTTACCAATCATGACATGCAGGTTATGCCTTCCCCTCCTAGGCCAATTGAATTGGTTCTATCCGATTTGGATATGAAAGGAAAATGTGTACAAGATGCAAGGATGGAAGCATGCAAGGAGTTTCTAGATGACAATGCATTTGTAAAGACTCATGTATTCTTGCAATTGGTATGGAAGATGAAGTTTGAAGAATATCAAGATAAATGTAAGAAGAGAAGAGAAGAGAACTAAGACCTGACAGGTCAAACCAGGAGAATGATGAGGAAGTGAAAACTGAATTAATGGAAGAATTCAAGAGCATCACTCCTGAGGAAGGAAGAAAATTGGTGAGTCAGGCTGGTGTAATGATTCTACCTAAATGGGACATTGCAGATGCAGTAGCCTTTAATGCTATTTTGAAGTCCAAGCATCCCTTGCAAGACTCTAAAGAAGAGGTCAAGGAAGCACTACAAGACTCTACCTTCAGTGAAGACTATGAAACCTTAGAAATTTGGGCATTGGCCCCACAAGGGAAAAACCCAAATGTTTATGATATCAACCCAAATTTAAGAGGAGGGCTAGTAATAAAGAGAGCTTCAAAGACCTTAACCATCAAGGCCACTAATTTGACTATGAATGTGGCTAAATTGGCCCAAAAGATTGTTGAAAGGGAGGAGGCCGAAAAGAGGAGCCTAATGGAGAAGTACAACCTTTTGATTGAGGAATATAGCAAGATGCAGCAGAAGAATGTTGAGCTACAGACTAAGGTGGAAAGGTTAAGGTATAAACAAATTGGGGAGACATCAGGTGCTCAGAGGACTAGTATATTTCCTTCCACATCAGGGTCAGTACCTCCTGCTTCTCCAATTGTTTCCACACTAGGGTCTCCCAGTCAGAATCCTTCCTTCACCCCTTCTTTAGAGGACATTGATGAAGAAATAGAATGCTCTGTGGATCCTACAAAGAAGTAGCTCATGCACAAAATTGATGAATTACAAGCATCTTTGAAGGTAAGTGAGCAAGGATCTCTTTCAAAGAAAAAGGAGATTGTTACTACTTTCTTGAGACATTTAAACGAGATGGTTGATAATAAATTTCTATCTATACATTCTTTACATTCTTTATTATTAGTTGCAATAAAGAATATTGATAGGGATCAGGAGGTAGTGATACCATTGATTGAAAATTAGATCCCTAGGGCCAGTGATTCAGATGTAATGTATAAGGCCTCAAGGTTTGATACAAGTAATAGGCCCCAATCATTAAGGCCTACTCAAGTATTAGTTAAATCACTACAAGGTTTTCAGACCCTACCAGATGATTTGATTAGGAAGATCAGGGAATTGGTGAAGAATTTTAATGATTGGGGTAACACATTGTTAACTGATATTATTGATGACCAGGGGAAAGTCAGGTCACTCCAGCAATGGTAGGATCAAGAAAGTGAGGTCATTAATGATCAAATTAAATTAATTTGTGATGACTCAAATTATGATTTGTTGGTGAGTTGTATGGATAAAATCATTAGTACCGGCTCATTTTTGGGATCTTTTGAAAGAGATGCAAATTAGGTAGTGGTAAAATACACACCTTATAGTACCAAGGTGAATGAGGTGATTAATTTTGAATGGCCAACTAATGAAGAATACCAAAATTGGGTAACTAAATATTTAACTGAGGAAGAGTAAAAAGAACGAGCTACTAACGGGTGGTCAATCAGATGTTGCAGTTACAACGGTTTCCAATCTTGCTTTGGTGGCAATCTTGGTGTGAGATTCTTATGGTTTTTTGTTGTTGCATCAACTTATCTCAACAAGCACGATGGACAAGAATATTCTCCAACGTGATTGTTATTGTAACAATTTTTGGAATATCACCAGGTGCTCCAATTGGATGGTGACATGTGTAATTTCTAGCCCGATGCTCATTTGCTCCTTCATTTTCTATAAGAAGGATTTCAAGGCTAGAAGTACGGGTTAGCAAGTTAGATAATTTTGGGTCGAGTCTAGGTGAAGTTGCAAAGCAAATTGTAAAGTTCGATGGTTTTAGAGAGAAATGCAATTTAGGTTTTGAGTCATTCTGTAATAGGTTTTGAATTTATGGGGATTTAATGTTGTATAACAGTACTAGAATTTGAGTTGAAATGATAAATTCAAGCTCATGTCTCTCCATTGTACATGCATATCCGAACTTTGAATAAGATAACAAAGGTTTGTTTCATTCATCTCACTGTTGTGGTGTGTATGATTCTATTTTAGCTTTAATTCAAGGAATTAATTAAAATGCTTGAATGGGATTATAGGCGGATATGTTCTTTATAAGGATTTGATACATAGTATTGAGTTAGAATACATATTGATGAGATTACCATCCAATGTTGTCAAGGATTTTATATGTTATGTATTAAATGTGTTATAAACCCTTAGATGCTTATGAATTTGACTCCTACAATGGATATATGGCACTGATCTAAGTTGTAATTATCCATATGATTCAATATATGTTTGTCTTTGCGTAGAGCTTGCTACAAATTGCAAATCAATGACTATCTTATACTGTGGATTGTGTTGTCGTTATCTCATGCTCCATAATAGTTGATATTATCGATGAACAACCAATTCTATTTGATATTATCCTATTGTGTTGAGCTATTAAGTGAGATTATCTATTATTGTTAATGTTGTTTATAATAATGGTGTAGAGGTTGTAAACACATTAAGGGATCACCCTCTCAGGTCTTGCAAAGCCCAAATTCTAGGAGGTCTTTAAAATCCTCGTCATTTGGTCCAGGTCCTTCGAGCTACCCTTGATTGCAATTGGAAATTCCATAGGTAGATTAGAAGACCAACCTGGTTACATTGTAAAACGAAACCAACAAATTACACCAGCACCCCCCATAAGTGCAACTTAGGGAAACTAAAATAGCATGCACCTAAATGCTAGGATGAATGCAAGAAAGCATGAATGGGTCCCAACAACAAGGCCTGATTAGGTACCCATGTACAAATGCAATGAAGAGAAAGAGGAGAAAACCCAATGGGATAAAACCCCCCTCAATGAGACGACTGCTGCAAAGAACCACTGGAAGAACACTATGGAGTAACACTGGAACCACAATCTAACAAGCAAGGAAAGATACTTCTATTTACAAGAAACCAAAGTGGAATCATAATAATGCAATAGCATACCCGATGCCATAGAACACTAGAAAACTCACAAACTGGAACAACCCTAGAATCTATGAAGCAATACTAGATGATGTGATCATAGAATTTGGAAACTATGTATCTCGATGTCAATGCCAAAATTTGATTAAAACTCTTCCATAGGAACAAGTACTATGAAGATTCTGGAACATTAACCACAAATTTAGTGGCCCTCAAACTTATATGTGACCCAATGCGGATCATTAGCCATAGGCTCTCAATCAGAAGTGTGAACTGTTGTGAATCTTATATGTGTCAAGCTAGAGCAAAAATGTGGCCAAAAGAAACTAAGAAACCAGATACAACCCATGCAAGTCGACATCAAAAATAATATGAAGATCAAATTTCATCTACACTCTAATCAGATTATTATGCAAGAAACCCCCCTGATGGAACTTTATCTTGGTTGATTTATTACAATAACCTATGATTGTAAAAGGAGAGAATGCTAAACATGCATAAATAGAAAATAAAAAATAGACCTTTGATCTGTGTAGAGGACTAAACCAGTTTTCCAATGCTACAAGAATGGAAAAAAAAGGATCACCAAGTCAAAAGATATGCCCTCTGAAGCAAAAAAAACTTCATCTAATTTCAAGGACTTGAAAAATAAATCTGGAGAAAAATCAAAAAAATATACCTTCACCACTGGATCAACGTTGGAATCAGCTTTATAATGGTATCTCATTTGTGAAAAAATGATGTTGTACGCAAAAGTTACGCCCGATTTTGTAAAAATGCTCCAGGGCCAATTTGGCCTACAGGGCCCCCAGGGGGCTAAAAAAATCCAGCCCCTGGTCCTATGAGTGATTAGGGGCTGGTGAGGTTGGGGCGGAGCCCCTAGTCCTCCATAGGACCATAGAAGTACAGAGGGGTCAACCGGGGGCTAGGCACATAGCGCCTAGTCCCCCATAGGACCCACACTGAGCTAGAGGAGCCCGCGGGGGCTGGGTGTAGGGCGCCTAGTCATCAATGTGACTAGCGGCCTAGGCAAGAATGCCCACGGGGGCTAAGCTCAACTGCTAGTTCTTTGGTGGTCGTCACCCAGTGGCATGGTGGTGGCGGGCAGGTTTTACACTGGAGGCACCGCCAGCAAGATCGAGAACACACCTTTTTTTTTTTTTTCAATTTTTGAGCCTTAGGAAGCATGCTGGGGAGGCCATATGACCTCTCTGGCAAAAAAAATTTGCCTTCCGGACCAACTTCACCAAAATGGACAAAATGAAGGGCGATCTTAAGGTTTTTGGCCATTGCGAATGCAATGGTGACCTCCATTTGTGCCCAAAGTGCCCCAAAAAATTAGCTACCCCCAAAGCTTGCAAAAAATCACTAAGCCTAAAACCCTCACAGATTTCACAAATGATGACCAAAATGAATAAAATAAAAGCTAATCTTGACTTTTTCCAGCACTTTGAATCCAATGGTGAAGCTTGATCTACTCCAAAATGCAAAATAGATGAACTCAAGGCATGAAACCCTCGAGGAATCCCAAACGAACTTTGTAATGATTTTCTCAAAAATCTGACAAGGGGTTGCAAATCAAGGCTCTAATACCATGTTAGAAACCAAGATCAAACATGCAAACCAGAAAATCCTTCCACACAAGAGAAAAACAGAAAAAGAAAGAGCTTTGCATGAAGATGTTCAAATAATATTATTCAGGAATACATAATTACATGAGATGATTTTCTTTATAAAAGAAAGTATGCATAAGTCTAATCTTATCTTGAGCAACAAGATAGCTCAACAAGACAAGGATGACAACTATTAACTTAGGAATTAAAATATTACGTAAGTAAACTTATGCAAGTGTAATTAAATAATTAATTACACCAACAAAATTTTCCTCACAATGAAAGAGTTAGATTTGAAGGTTTTATTTTCCTAACAAGGCACCACACAATTCCACACCTAATATGTAGCATCATACAACTATCTACTAGATAAATTCATGATTTGATAAAATGTTAGGTTGATGTGGAAGAAAATTTCCAAAATAACACTTCTAGTATTCCAAGTGCTAGGTCAACTATGTGTCATTCCATAACTAGTTATTAAAGATACCTATTTAGCACATCAATATTAAACATTCTTATAAAGTAAGTTGGTAATAAAATATTTACATAGGGTAATGTGTCATTTAATTAAGGACCTTGTTTACATAGATGAAGGATGCACCACAATGGAAATTGTTTGGGAGAGTGCAATGCAAATGGACCTATTACTAATCCTATGAAGGATTCATTGCTACATGAATTGTTCCTTATGTTTATCTTATGTATTAAAATTCATGTATGTCCACTTTAAAATTTCAAATTTATATTTAATTTTTGTAACCATTTATGTAGTCAAAAATTTTATCAAGATTTGAGCTAGACTCTATTTAAGACCAACTAGCAATTTTTTATAAGGTTGGAAACTATATTTTCTTCAACAATTTTAGACTTTTTTGTTGTCTTATTTATTTTTCCACTATTCAAACTTGAAAAATATTATGATAAGTTTTATTTCTACATTTTAACCAACAATGTTATCAATTTTGCTAATTATTTAATGATCTATATTTCTAATAAAATATTATAGATATTTATGTATTCAATTTTCACATGAATTTGGTAGTGAAATTCATGTTTGTCTACTATTGAGTGATCCTCATAAATTTGCACCATCTTGTGTTCCTATTATAGACACCTAAAAAATTTGTTAGTATAGATCACACACATGATTTTGCTTATTAACATCATTTCTAGCATAATTCACTTAATTCCTCTACTTAATTAAATAATATCTAATTATTTCGTTAAATTCATTTAATTTTCCTATTAATAAAATAACTAAAATTATTTGATTAATTAATTATAATTCATCATTTTTCCCCTTTTTGATTAAATAATGTCAAATTATTTAATTAAATGCCAACAGCTCCACTTGATTAAATAATTCAAATTATTTAATTAAAACTCCTAATTCTTCCAACTTGCACAATTAAAAGATTTTCATGAATTATTTAATTAGCTAATTTTCCTCCATACCTCCAACTTGCACAAAGAATACTCCCCATGGAATATTCCCTTTTAGAATTTGAATTCTTTCCTCCAACTCAAAATATCTCCAACATAATTCCTAAAATTATGAGATATTATTGAGTTTCTCATGGATTATGAACCCTTGATCTAATCCTTGATCAAAGTCTCATGAATTATCAACCATTTTATCAATTTTTGATACATGCCATCACCTCTCATTCAATTTCATCCCTTGATCATCATTTTCCATCTTGACCATTGATCATAATTTTGGAAATCTATAAATACCTCACCCTTTTACATGATAATCATTCACCATTTTCATAGCACCATTACTCTCTTAAATTGAGCACTCACTTTGAGCAATTTAAGAGCTTTAGTGAATCAAGCATCTTCAAATCACTTGGAATTGAGCTTTTTCATAATGGATTAGGCAAGTTTGAGCAATCTACATCACATCACACCAAATTTTCTCAAATCTGCAATGCAATGGGGAGGTTTGCACATTAGTTTTGGTTTAAATGCTTTGAATTATGTTTCATGTCTTTAATTTCAATTATTTAGTGTTTTTAATTGAATTTCATTGAATTATTACATTTATTTGATCAATGGCTTGTTTAAATGCTTCATTTCAGTATTATTTGGTTAACTCTCACAAGGATCTCTCTAAGGTCTCTAGATTTTTAAAAGCAGTGTGCAAAAGAGCTAGAATTTTCTTCAAATGAGCATATATACTCCCCCAAAACTAGGGTTTTGACCTTCAAACTCATTTTAAAAGTATTTTTATCCATCCAAGTCAATATTTGAGCCTTTTAGGACTTATTTTTCATCCTCTGTGCAATTGAACCAATCCCATTTAATTTCGTGAGCTCAACCAAAAAAAAAAAATTCCACTCGATCTCTCAAGGGGGCAGCATACCATCATTCCTTAGTCTACTAGGGCATAGTGGGGTTTCAAGAAAAAAAAAAAAAAACAGATTTGAGCATTATCAGTTCTTTGAAGCAATGCATTAGGTACCTCACTTCAAAGAGGGGTAAATGTAGACACCTGAAAATGTCATGAGTATATCACAAACATTATTTTTCTTATTAACATTATTTCTAGCATAATTCACTTAATTACTCTATTTAATTAAATAATGTCCAATTATTTAGTTAAATTCATTTAATTCTCATATTAATTAAATAACTAAGGTTATTTGACTAATTCATTATAATTCATCATTTTCCCCTTTTTTATTAAATAATGACAAATTATTTAATTAAATGCTAACAACTCCACTTGATTAAATAATTCTAATTATTTAATTAAAACTCCCATTTCTTCCAACTTGCACAATTAATTGTTTTTCATGAATTATTTAATTAGCTAATCCAAGGTATGAACTTGGTCAACTTAGATATTACCTTCCATTAAGATGAGTTACCTCCATTAGAAGTGCAAAACCAAAATGAAGCTCTCATGATAGTGGCTATCTTTAATAGATGTGGGATAAAGTGAAGCCTTGTTGACAATGGCTCAGTCCTTAATGTGTGTAGCCTACGCCTTTTGGATAGTCTTGGAATGGATAAGAGCAAAATTGAACTTAATTCTTTTTCTATTTGTGGGTTTGATAACATAAGAAAACAACCACTTGGTGTGATCACATTACCTATTATAGTTGTGTTACCCCTCATTTTATTTTGGCCTATGGGAGTCCTTTTTTTACTTAGAATTAGCTTAGTCTTTTCTCAGGCGGTGTTTGGTCTAGTTCCATGAACTCAGGCAGAATTTTGTACAGTTCATGTAATTCCCCGCTTTACCGCTTAAACCTTTTTTTCATTGCTACATCTATTCTTTCATTGAGGTGGTATCTTGAAGTGAAATTTGAACCTAAGCGCACTTTTATGAAGTTTTTTGAACACCCCACTTCTCCGCTTCTAGACGATGATTTCAAATTTTGAAAACAATTCTAATAAATGATAAAGTAGTTGCCTCCACGTACCCTATGACAAGTAAGAGATATTAATGCTCATCTATTTTTGTGCCTTCTTTGGGGTCTTTAAATAAATATTCTAAGTGCTAGACAAACATTCCTATCGTAATGTTATTTCCTGAGGGTGAGTTGGATGAGACGTAGGATTTTAGCTATAGGATCTGTCATTTAAGGTATTTATAATATCCCCTACTTCAATTTGTCTTTATGGGATATTGGTGTTCCTATTTCAGAATTGTTAAGGTAATTTCTTGTTTGATCCCTAATTCTCAGTCATGGAAAAATTTAAATACATGGGCTATGAGTATGTGTCTGGGCTAACTTATGAGGGACCAAAAATTAGGGATACCCATTTTGGGCCTATAAATTTGGGAGAGATAAAAAGTAAATTTGATAAACCAAACCTACCACCCATCACCATGTGAGTAATTGAAAGTGGATTAGTCGAAGATGCCACATTTCCTTTAGCACTGCAATGCCTTGAACTCATCTTAGAATGCATTAGGCACTATAGTTCACAAACATGAGAGGTTAGGATAGAAGATAATCGACTAGTTCTAAAAGTCCAAAGGTCCACCTTTGTGTCTTGCTTGAGAATACCAAAAAAAGATGAGTATTCACCTATGACTATAACAAATTCTCAAATTGAATTTTCTGCAAAGAAAGGGGTCTACAGGAATGAAATAGTGAAAATTTGGTTGGCCAAGCCTAAAAGGGATAAGTCTCAATTGCCTCAGAAGTTCCACGGAACTCATTTTGTGGAAGAAGTGGCTGACATTATAGTGTTGTTACATAGGATAAGGGGAAATGAATTAGTTCATGGATTTGAGGAATGGATGTATTTCTTTATCCAAACCATGTTATGTGAAGAGCAATTCTTGGATTGGGTGAAAATTATTAGTGACCACCTGCATGAGTTGATGACTTTCTTTACCCTCAATAGGTTCCTCTGCATGCCTTCATACTTAATATACGCCATCACTAGCACAAGACCTTGGCCTGGCTTAAGACCGATTGACCTACCTCGAGGGAAAGTTCCTATCTATGACTATTTCGATAAGCTGCAACTTCACAAAAGTTTTCAGCATTTTAGGAGGAGAACTGATGCTTTCACTATGAGGATGGTTAGAGACATACAGGGATGTCCTACAATGCGATTGTCACTAGAGGAAATGCAATTTGTAGATTTTTATAGCAGTCACTTCATTCAATTTCAAAGATTGTATTAAATAAGAGTTGGTGGGTATGTTGGTTTTCCAATCAAGATGCCAAAATATCCTGAAGATAAATGGGTTGTGATAGAAGTATGCAAGCAATTAGTAGATGTAAATAGGTTATGTCAATGCAAGAAAAGGGTGACTGTTAGTTTTCCTATTGGCTTTGGTTCTTACAGTTGCCTATCTATGTCTGATGCCCTAAACATTGAGAAGGAATTGTCTAAGTATAATTTTCTTACATTTGATGTACAATTTCCTTTTGATTTGAAGAATTATATTAGGAACAATTTGAAGTTAAGCTCTAATTTATTTCATCAACCTAGTCTTGAATACTTTTGGGCTGATTACTTTGATGAATATGAAGTCAGAAGAAGAAGTTGGATGAGATTTTATGTGGATCAAATTGTTAGTTTTATATTGGAATGGGATTTGCATGGCATTGTTGAAGATGGGTCTGACATGGTGGATCCAGTTTATATAGAGTTAATATAAAGTCATCCTATTCTTGCCATGGATTTGAGTATCAAGGAAAAAGACACCATTGAATCAATAACTATTGATGTTTTAGCCAGAACAAAAGAATGGATGACTAAGAAAAGGACAGATTAGTCTTGCCCTCACACTAGGTCATGGAGTAATCAACCTTCTGAAGGTACTTCTCAAACCTCTGTGAGCATACACTCATCCAGCACTACCTCTCAATCATTACCATCAAGGTCTCAAGGAGATGGTGGTGATGATCCACCTAATAAAAATATGTTCTCACAGACTTGTGAAGAGGATATCCTTAATCTACCCTCACTAGAAAAAGAAAAGGAAGGAGAAGAAGAAGAAGAAGATGAAGGTTTGGGAGCTTTCCAGATAATTCCTCTCCTTCCTAGGATGAATCACTTTCCAGGAGTGCACCTCAGAAGTCACAAACAGTTACATCAGCAAGGGACACCCCTCTTGTAGCTAGAACATTATTTGAATCTCTAGGCTTCTGAACTACCAAGGTCTCAATAACTCCAACATGGTTGGAGGACACCTTATTAAGGAAAAAAAAGTTGTACAGCCTAGTTTACCTAAGCAAGATATGGTAGGAAAATTGTTACAAAGAGCTTATGCCCCAAAACTAAATAAGTTAAAAACTACTATTAGGTTGATAGATGATGTGGAGTCAGGAAGCCTCCAAGTAGAGATTGTGCATGCTTCAGCACAAAAGGATGTCAATCAAGAAAAAATAAATGATTTCAAGGTGAACAAGATAGATCTTGGCCCCCCTACCATAGATGGATATGTTCAAATCTTCCAGTTGTTTGTAGCTAGAATGGTTGAATGATCAAAAAAGGATAAAGAGAGTAAGAATGAATTAAAATCATGGGTCCAAGACTTGATTGGATGTCTAAGGTCAATTTTTGAACTTGTTCCACAACCCCTCTCCTAGGTTGATTCCTCTATAGAATCCTTAACCGTGGTTGGGAAGGAAGCCATGATCAAAATAAAAAGTTTTCAAACCCTAAGTAAGGTTGTGGAGGAATGGAGTGTCTGACTAAAATGGGAAGCTTTGTTATTGTTGAATCTATGAAGTGTTTTTCAAGAGACAAATACTTTGAAGACTACTTTGGGGGAGGAGATTACTACAATTGGAAAATAAGAAAAGCTATGGAATAGCTACCAAACTGAATTGAAATTAATACTAAGTTGGGATATGGAAAAATTGGTTGCATAACAGATTATATATAATGCTTCAAATACCCATTTCTTGGTATGGAACAAGGGGGTGGAGTGGAAGTTGCAGATTGCTAAACAAAGCTTACAAAAGCTTAGGGAGATCATCAATGAATGCACTATTTTTTCAAGAGAGGTATTGGGTACCTTGGTAGCTCTCGGGTTACTACAGAACAAAGGTGATATTAGAAACAACATAGACATCGAGAGTTTGATAGATAATTTATAGGGAACGATTAAGGAAATGCATGATTCACCTCCGCTCAATGTCAAGCACCTGAAGAAGCTTAGTGAATTACATTTGGTCACATATCAAGCAATTGATCTCATGAAATTTTGTGAACTTCACCTTGAGACAACAAAGGACAATCATCTGATGTGGAAGGTGCGAATGAAAAATGTAGTTGTTCCTTAGCATAAAGAGTTGTTACATATTCTTAAAGCTTTCCAAGCTTGGTGAAAGAAACTCATGGCGACCCCATAAGCTAGAAGTAAAGCGACACCATCTTGACCACTCGGTTTCTTTACTTTTCTTTGTTTTTCTTTTCAATTTGATCAATTTTGAATAGCAGAAAAGAGGTGATTACTCATTCACCTATTTAATTGTATCTATTTTCATATGTTAACTCTCTCTAGACACTCTCTGAAAACTTTGGATTTACATTTTTGTTGTGAATGAAATTACTATTTGTCCTGGTGCATACAATTTATGAAGATAATCTTGTGTTCTTGAATCTTCATTTTTAAGGATATCTTAATGTCATATTTCATCTTTGTGTGGATTATGCAATTTTATTCATGATCAATTTCATTCCTCGGAAAGTATTGAATGCATAGTTTATTTCTTAAAGTGATTTAAATTAATTGGTCTTTGAGCTAATTACCTATTTATTGAATCTCGCATCTAATATTTCAGATTTTTCCTAGTATTGGGTTTACCTTTACTGCTTTCTAGTTGAAAGAAAACATAGCATTTATTTTATTGTTTTAATTCATTGAAAATATGGCCAGGGAGTTGTACCTCAGTAAAATTTAGAGAATATTTGTTCTTGTTTAAGAAAAAAATATCTAGAGCTATTGGTTTATTGGCACCTTTCCCTGATATAAGGTTATATTATCTCAAGGTGCCCAATCTATTAGCCAATAAATTTTTGGTGACTCCACTAGGGAGATTTGGTTTGCTTTGTCCAAATATAATAAATAGATAACTCAATTAATCCTAGATAACCAAAGATTTACTAGGGGGAAGAGGAGTAGGGGAATTTTTTATTCCATTTTTGAAACCCTACAAAGAAGTGACTTTTCCTATATTATTCCCTCTAGGTGAAGGCTTGGGGCTAGAAGTAGACCTACTTCACTAACTAGGACACCTTCAAACCACTTTATCTCCCAAGCTCTCATTTTTCATGGGACTATTTTACTAGTTGTAGTAAATTTTCCCCCTAATATGGCTCATCAACAACCTGTTCCCTAGGGCACTACTGTCGGTCCCTTGAAAATAGGAAATAACTTACATGATTTACCCAAGGGTTCTCACAAGAACTTTCCTCAATTCCAAGGGGATGGAAATATTTCACTAGAGGAACACATTGATGCTTTCTTCGTTGTGTGTGGTGTGCTTGTTGTATAGGAAGATGTTGTCGTTAGATTATTTGTAGAATCTTTAGTCGATGTAGTAGCTCAATGGTTTTATCAGTTACCTCATGGAGGAATTAATAATTGGGCCACAATGCATAGTAAATTTGAGGTAAGATTCAAAAGTGTGGATGATGATTTGACTTTAATAGCACAAGTTACTCAGATGAAGAAAGAACCAAGTGATTCCATGAGATACTTTGTGGCTAAGTTCAACAAGATTGTGAATCAAATTATGGTTGTTAAGATACCTTCCCTAGAAATGTAAAAATGTTTCTTCATAAATTCACAACGCCTTGATATTGGTCTCCTCTTAAAGAGACAACCATTAAATACTCTTGAAGCTATGCAGGCACTAGCAGTTGAGTTGGAGGATGATTTTATCTCAATTGGTAAATGGAAGAAGGATTTTCATATGAACAAAGCACCTCCAACTACTTCCTCTAATCCTGTGATCCAAAGATTAGCTAATGATGTAATTTCTCTCAAGAGGCAACTGTCAAAAGCAAACCAACCCTATCAAGACATTCCGAGAAGAACAAATTTTCAACCAAGGAACAAGATTTTTCCCTTGCCTCCCACTCAATAGATGTTGGTGATTGAGGCTCCTTCTATAGACAACAAAAAGAATGTGTGTTTTTCACCTAACATTAGATCATGATGGTGTTGATTTTCTTGAGATGAATAGGTTTATGCAATTGACCACCACCAAAGAAGTTATTGAAGAGGTCGTAGATGAGGGTTCTTCATCTAATCAATATGGTGACTCTAAAAATGGATATTTGGAATTCGAACCTAATGATGATAGAGGAGGGGATGTTTATATCACTCTAGATGATGCTATGTGTGTCGCTATTACCCGAAGTAATCAACACTGCAATCAAAAAGGTACTCCAAATCCTCCTAAATTCTTACTTACACAAGCTAGTGCAACTTCAAAAGGTGGAAATGCCTCACAAAGTGTAGTTGATAACTCTTCTAAAAACCTGATTGTAGCACCCATCGAAGACTTAATAGGGACCTTTGATATTGTATAGTTTTGCAAAAATTCTAAAGGGAAAATTTCCCAAGAAAGATATTTAAGGATGAATCCTAAGGAGTTAGATAGATTAATTGAATATGTTAGGCCAAGGCATTCTGAATCTCATGCAAGCTTGGACAAAGGAATGGTTAGTTCTCAAGGTTCGTCCACCAACATTGCATCCAACAATAAGATTCCTTCTCTATCCACCTCTAATGCAAATCCTAACCCATTTTATGTATCACTATTTTTTGAATGGATTCAGAGTAAATAATTGCATCATCAACTCAGGTGCCTCTGACAATGTCATGCCCACACAAATTTCCAAAGCCTTGGGGCTTGAGATGACTAGAACTTTCATGAAGTGTTACTCTATGGATTCCAAATAGATTCCTCTGCTTGGGAAAATTAAAGATGCTCAAGTGTACTTGTAGCTCATCCAAGTAAATGGCTCAAACTCACCATATTGGTTGCAGACATACCAACCAGTTATGGTATGCTTCTAAGCAGGAGCTTCTGCAAAGACTTTGGAGGAGAAATACAATTAGACTGGTCATGTTCCATTATACCAGTTGGCAAAGAAAAGGTGTGCTTGGAGCCTAAATCTAAGGCTAAGATAACGGTACTTAAGTCAGAAGACCCTAAGGCACAGATTCTATATGAGGAGAATGATTTTGGGAACTATATGCTTTTCTCAGAAGAGAGGAAAGGAGATAATGTACATTTTCCAAATTTAGAACTTGAACTATGGATGATGGAATTTGATGGAATTTGTTCCAATATTGGATCCAGAGTAGGAGTTGTTCTTATTTCTCCTTCTGGTGAGAAATTTCCTTTTTCCTATAAGTTGGAATTTTATAATATAAACAATATTGTTGAATACGAGGCTCTTTATTAGGGTTAATCAAAGCTAGGGGTATGGGAATTAAACCACTTAAATTTTTAGGGGATGCCAAACTGATTGTTAAACAAGTATGAAATTCTTTCTCGTTAAAAATGAAAGGTTGAAATATTATCAGAATCGAGTCTAGACGGCTATAGAAAGTTTTGAGGCCTTCTTGATAGAAGCTATTCCAAAAAAACTTAATTCCAAGGTTGATTCACTAGTATTCTTCGCTTCTTTGTTGCTTCCACATCTTTACCTCAAAAATAATCTTTACAGAATCGAATTGATTTATAGGCCAAGCATTCCAGATAATGTTGATCATTGGAAATTTTTTGATGATGACAAGAAGATTCAAGCCTTCATAGAGAATTTTGAAGCCTTTTCTCAAGTATTCTTTGAAGGAGGAGACAATGAATATAAGGATTTTTGTTCTGGAAAAATGGGTAGCCTTGAAGATGAAATTATAATGCTAAAGGGCAACAAAATACCCAAGGGGCTAGTTTCCTTGAAGATTTATTTGATCGTCATGATTGCTCCATAAAGTGAAAGATGAGAAAAACTACTAACCACTCTGGTGAATTTGAAGTAGTCAATATTTGAGATCCAGACTCTCCTAAAATGGTTTATATTGGAAAATATTGTTCACCTGAAGAGAAGGGAAGATTGATAGCTCTGCTTATCAAGTATAAAGAAGTTTTTTCTTGGTGTTATGAAGACCTAAAGAACTTCATGAATGGAAAATTCCAACACCACATCCCATTGATGGAAGGAAAGGTTGCCTTTAGAAAGAAGTGGAGAAATTATAACCCCAAAGTCACTGATGCAATTTTTAGAGAAATTGACAAGATGTTGAAGGCCCGAATTATATATCCCATACATCATTCAACCTAGGTGGAAAATATTGTTCCAGTTTGCAAGAAAAATGTAGAAATTCAGATATGCATTTATTTCAAGAATCTAAATCGAGCCTCATTGAAAGATAACTATCCCCTTCCCAACATGGATCATATCCTACAAGTAGCTATGGGTTCAAAAATGATGTCTATGTTGGAAGGTTTCTCTAGTTATAACCAATTTAGTGTGGCTAAAGAGGATCAACATAAAATGAAATTTACCACACCCTAGGGAACCTTTGCTTATAATCGGATGCTATTCAAGTTGATCAATGTGGGAGTGATGTTTTAGCGAGCTATGGACCTATCCTTTGGTGATATTCGCAACAAAATCGCAGCCATCTATCTTGAAAATTTAATAGTGTTCTCTAAGGAAAGGAAAGATCACATACCAGATCTGGAGCGAGTTCTACAAATATGTAAAGAACATGGTATTTCTCTTAATCCCAAGAAGTTTTTTTTTTTGGTCACTGGGGGAAAACTCTTGGGTCACATTATATCTAAAGAAGGAGTGAGAATAGACCCAGAAAAAGTAAAATATGTTTTACAATTAAACCTCCCTTTGAGCCGAACTGGTGTGAAGTCATTTTTTGTCTAGGTAAATTTCTTGAGAAAATTTGTCCTAGACTTCTCTGAAATCACTGAGCACATTGCGGAAATGATGAGAAAAAAACAATCCTTTAAGTGGAATGAGGTTGGGAAGCAAGAATTCAAAGGTATTAAAGAAGTTGTTCAAGCTCCTACGTTGGTTAATCCTGATTTTAGGAAAGATTTCATTATATATTGCTATGCTTCAGAACATACAAAGTTTGTTGTGTTTCTACAAGAGAATAAAGATAATTTTCAGGCACCTATTGCCTTTATGAGCATACCATTAAAGAAACATGAGCTGAACTATTCTAAAATTGAGAAACATGTGTTTGCAGTAGTTTGGGAAGTTAAGCAATTTCACTTTTATATCTTGCATTCACACTAAATTGTATATGTACCAAACCCTGCTATTAAGAGCATCCTGACTCAATAGGATATTGATTACAATAGGAGGGGTAACTAGATAGCAAAATTTGGTTATAGTGGAAAAGGATGTGGTACTAGAGAACAAGGTATTTGTGTCCCTATAGACCCTAACACACAAGAAACCACAAGTGGTATTGGTTATTGTACCTCAAAAGATACAAAAGCGTCAAAGAGGACTTCACTTAATACCAACACTATTAAAAAATATTCTTCTAAGACAACTTTAACCTTGGTTCATCTTGAACTACTAGAAACAAGTAGTGGTCTTGGTTATTTTCCCTCGAGAGAAATGAAAGAAACAAAAAAATATTCAATTAATATAAATATCATCATGAAAAACACTCCTAGAACATCTTCAAATACATTTCTTAGTAATGATTGGGGTTTAGTAGATTTTACACCCTCCTTTAAGGTAGAGTACAAAATCTCACAATCTAAAGAGTCTTGTGTATGTATGACACCTTGTAACTTAAGCAAGAGGATCTTTGTTGCAAATAAAGATGTGTCTTCTAATATTAAACAAGAAGGTATCTTGTTGAGGCTTCTCCAAGCCCGCTTGATATCTCTCCCTCTAAGAACGTGAAATAAATTTTACAATAGAAGTTCATTTTGTGCATATCATAGAGTTCGTGGTCATTCTACTAATGAATGTAAGGTTTTGAGTAATAAAATTCAACATCTTAAGGATTGTGGTGCTCTTATGTTGAAAGATGGTGTGTCGATTGGTCTCCTTGTGCAACACAACTCTTGGGTTCATGACATGGCTTAATTGCCTCCTATGGATCTTGCATAAATCGGGTGATTGTATCAGGCATTAACAAGTCAATATTTTGGTGCAATGGAAACCACCAATATAATATTGATTTTCATCCTATCACGTTAACAGGTCAATATTTTGGTGCAACGAAAAACCACCAATGCAACATCTTCCTTGTGTTGAAGCACTTATTTCCTCTAATTACTATTGATTTTCATCCTATCACGTTACTCATCATTGTGTGTCATTAGTAGCTTTATGTGTCTTGCTCATTGTCATTCATAGTGGTATAATTTTAGGTGCAACCATATCTATCTTGGCAACAATATGATAGTGGTTGTCTTTCTCTCTATGATTGGGGGGTAAGGATAACTAGTTTTTTAAGGTGTGCATTATTTTCAAGGATCACATATTCATATTTTTCTACTTAAAATACCAACATAGCAAGTGTTTCAATATTTTAAGTGGTGGGCATATTGTCCCCCATTCATTGTTTGTATGGTCCCTTATTAGTGATGATATCATACATCTCCTAAGAATTATTAACTTTTTATTTAAAGTGTGGTCTTCTCAATTCATGTGATGTTTCTTCTTCTTGGTGGTGTCATTGGGTTTGATGTCCTCTAAGATTGTGACCTTTCTGAGCATATAGCATTCCTCTTAGTAGTAATGCTACAGATTTCATTCCCTAAGTTGTGAATTATTTTTCCAAAACTAGTCCTCTCTTGGAGACATCATTCATCATGTTCCCTAAGGTGATACCTTTCATGGACTAAGAAAAACCCCTTTGAAAATGTCTTAACCTATTTGCATTTTGTTCATGAGTGCTTAGCATAACACAACTTGCTAAGCCTTATGAAGCTCGAAGTTCATATTATGTGGCACCTTATCAAAGTTAACAAGAGTTATAACTTCGGTATGGTTAGTTCAATGGGAGCCTAATAAGACTCTCTCATTAGCCACTTTCTAGGGGCTCACCTAGTGGACAACATATTTCACTAGCCCGTGTGAGCATATTATTGTTTGCATAGTGGAAAACGAGTTTCATTTGTAAATTTTTTTGGACAAATAGCTAAGGCTTGATCCACATTGAGTTGGAAAAATAGTTGAGGCTTGATCCACTCCTTTCTTTTTCTTTTTCTTTCCTCTATTAAGTCTTTGACATTATATGTATGTGTATCTTGTCTTTTTGTTACATATCATACATCTTGTGTGTTTCCCTTTGTTCTTATGTTGGTCTTCCATGGGATATTAGATCTTGGGGGCTTGTGCAACCTCCTTGATCTTTGTCATCCTATCTCACTAATATTTGTACACTTGGACCCCCTATTGTTGTATATTTATTTACTTTAGTGTGAGTTTGTGCTTGTGTTCATTGTCTCACTAAAGTGAGGGCTAAATGTAGTGTAAAAAAAAGTACTCCTTTATATTTTCACACTTTTTTTGGGCACTGTTAATTTAATTGGACTTAATTATGCCTTAATAAGCCCTATTTTATATCTACAATCCTAATCAATTACATTTTTTGAAGGTGGATCCTAACATTAATTAATTCCAATACATAACACTTTACCTTTAACAATGTGTGTTCTAGGAATAGGGACCTAGGACCCATTCGCCAATGGGAAAATGGATCTTCCCTAAGCCTTTGAACCCAAATTTAAAATATGTTTTTGGTCCCCAAATCCGTATTGCAATGTCACTTTGTAAGGTTTAATTTTTAGGAAATTAAGGATACATACCTATAAATACAAGATGATTTTATTAAATCAACTAGAGAATTTCAAGAGAGATTTCACAAGAGAAAATATTATGATCAAGGGCATTCAAGAGTAAGTTTCTTTGTCATTTGTTGCAGCATTCAATATTTCAAGAATCATGTCAAAGTCTTCTTGCATCATGCATTTTTTTGGCGCTAAGATTATGGTGTAGGTTTCAAGATTCAATTCAAGCATTCACGCATTCATTCAAGCATCAAGATTCACATCCATTTAATCCATTTCATGCCAGATCAAGATCAATATTTCAAACTTCCAAAGGTTTATTCAAGGGTTTGGTGAGTTACAACATTGCATTGTTCATTCATTATTCCTTTCATGTCTCATTTCAATTCAAGGTTTAATTACCAAACGGGGTTTGACCAAGGAAAACCCCCATTCACCAAAAAAAAAGATCCCTCTTGTGTCTATTTTGCAGGTCCTAGGTTGAAGGAAAATTGAAGATTTGAGATCTCCAAAGTGTAAAAATACAAAAGTTGCAAAAGTTGTCAAAGTTTCAAGAAAAGTTGTCAAGTTCATGGAAACTCAGATCTCGGATTTATTTTTCGTCATTTTTGAGTGAAACCAGTGGGAAATTTCACTCAGATCTTTCTTCAGAGGATCCCAAAAATTTAGTTCAAAAAGTTGTCTCAAGACCCATTTTCCATTTCTAGACACTTAGCAACTGATTTTTTAGGCAATTTTTAAGTGTCTTCCACTCATCCAAAAAATAAAAAAATTGAATATTTCTATTAGATCTAGGCTTCATTTACATGAATAAATTCTTAGATTATAGATTTGAGGTCATTTATTAATTTATTTTCATCTCCCAAAAGTGTTGTTTGAACTGTACACCTTATCCACACACACATAAATGAAATTGTCAGATCTTCCATAGAATTGACTCACCTAAGGGCTGAAATTTAATTATGTCTTGGCGGATCTCATTTCCTTAATGAAATTAAAAAATAGATAGGTTCATTACATCCCATTTTCCCCTTTCAATTTATAGTAAGTTTGGTGAAACATTCCAAATTTAGTATAAAACCCTATGTTTTGGACCCCCAACCTATTTTTCTATGTTTCAATTAGAAATGTTTTTTGGGCATTCATGACTCTGCTTTATAACTAGGGAAACATTTATGATAATCCATGAAATAATTTATCTCACGTGGATTGTGCTTGCATATTTTTATTAGCTATATAGAGGTCTTATGCAACTAGTTATACTTGACTTAGTGACAAAATTTAGGGTATTCATTTGGGTATAGTTGTTTTTTTTGGTTGTCCATTTTGTTTGATTTAAATACCTATTAATGTATACCCATTGGAACACCCTTCTCAATATAAGTTGAGCCAAATTATAGGATATCTTATTGACTCTCATTCATTGACATTTAACCCTCCATAATCTATGGACAAACCTCAATTTTTATTTCATGATGACAACCCATACAATTGATAAATTATGTTCTAGAATTTTTGATTAGTGGTTTCAAGACCAAACACCTTGCATGAGAAGCACTTTTTTTGTGTGTCACTTCATAGAGCAAGGGGGAACTTTGAAATTTATGGTTTTTGGATAATTGAGTTTTTTTATCCATAAAGGGAGGAGTGGTACTATGGATGGTGGAACAAGTCTTGATTCATATTTGTTTCGTTCTTTTTCTTGTGGATAATTGAGTGTCTTTATTCAAAAATAAATTTAGTGTAATTTTCAATAGTTGAGTATGTCTCAATTCACAAGTGTCATTGTAAAATCAAGACATTTTCCAAAACATGAGAAGTTTGGGTGTTCTAAGGAGATTTGGTGGTCAACTAGGATATTTTCCTACACACAAGTATTTTGGCGTGTTCTAACAATATTTGGTCATTAGTTAGATTTTTTTTTGGACATGAGAATTTTGCTTGATGTTCTATATAAGCAAAGAGATTTGGTGGAGATGCTTCTAGAAATTTATAGATGGGCTACTCTAGTCAATCCATGAACTACAGTGTTTATGTTCTTTTTTTATTTTTATTTTATTATAAACCTTAAGGATGGTGTTAGAAATTTAAGTTTACATATTCTAACAAAAGAACTTTGTTTTGACTTAATAATTAATTAGTTGGGAGTTAGTTCTCATAAGTTAGTTTAAGGAGATTTCAAGGAAGTTACTGGAATGTAATTCCTTACAATCATTTTCATAATTCATTGTAAAATCCATATGACCTTAAAAATAAAATCATCATTTAAAATTTTTATTATGAAAATTATATTTTGTATAAATTTCTAACAAATCCAAAGAAAAATATACCCATAAAAGGATCAACATCATCAACTCACTGCTAGGTTGAGTTACCAGTCACTAACAGCAAATAAAAAAGTGTGGAGGAGAAAGACTCCAAGGGTGACACCATAGTGTCTACGAGGATGGATTTGGGGATGGAAAAAACTAGTGTGAGGAGGTCCCATAGACTTGCGAAGAACAAAAAACGGGTTTCATTGCATGATATTTCTAGTGATTCAAAGAGGACAAGTGGTAGAGTTGTTTGCAAGAAAGAAACTATTGAGGAGGTGGAGGAAGATTTCATGGAGGGCCCTAGTCATTTCTCAGACATGAAAAAAATGCTTAAGGAGGATTCCACCCAATCCTTAGAACCCAGGGTAGTTGAGGATGAGACAACCCTATAGAAGAATGTCAAGGACAAGGATTTCGACAAGCTGTAGGAGCGGGTTGTGAAATTGGAATGAAAATTCAATAGGTTGGCTTAGTTCACTGTTAAAATCATTCATAGATCGATCGTTGCTCTTTCCAATGTCATCAATGAGGATGTGGATAGGAATACCATGGGTGAAGGTCCCAACTGGATTGGGGATGATGTTCTTAACCTCCTCATCTAGAAATGGGAAAGTGTGGACACTTAGTGGTTTGGTCTGGTCTTTTGTGCTAGGTCTTTGTTGACATTGTGTTGTGTCTGTCTTTAGTTTAGTTTCTATGATGTTTTGTTGAACTTTAGTCCTTTTTGGAACTATGGGCTCCTCATGTAATGGGTATAGTTCCCTATAAATGTTGCTTATCTTATAAAAAACATTGTCAACTCACTTTATAATTGAATGAATAATCTTCACTAAGATCACTTCATGTATCATTGAGTTCACCAAATTAACTTTGATTTAGGTATGGTTGCTCACCCTCAAAAATGGCTTTGATGAGTTTTTTTACTAGTGATATGGTGAAAAAATAGGATCCACCAAAATGGGGTTATGCAAGATGATGGATCAGTAATTTTCCTAAGCCAAATCACTTCAATTATGCAAAATAATATGCACCTAACAATTAGAAAATGACCCTAACTATTATAGCAACTATGAGGAATTTTTTTAGAGCATAAAAAGTTGTGTAACTATCTAGAAAGTTGTTTTTGAGCTATGGAGGACTCATTCACCTTCAGGGGCGAATGGGTCCTTTTAGGGTTTTGAAAAAATAATTTGAGGATCCTGTACTTTGATTTATACACTCTTGAAATCCTTGTTATCAAGTTCTCGAAGGCAGTATTCAGTTTTGTAGAGATATTTCTGTGTTCTTACACCTTGAATGACAACTTTGCAACTTTGACAATTTTGAAAAATTTGATAATCTTTCTCTTCAACCTGTAAATCTGCAATCACACACTTAAGGATAGAAAACTTGTTGATTTGTTAGTGAATGGGGGTTTTCCTCAGTCAAACACCTTGTAGGTAATTAAAGCAAATGATGAAATGAGATAATGAAACATGAACATGAAATGATGTAATTAGAACCTTTCCATGATGATAAGATCTTTAAATCGTTGCAATAATCACTTGAAATATTCCTTGAAATTCCTTTTCAGTGCTCTTGAAATGCTCTAATGCTCTTTCTTTTGATCTCTTGAAGTCACACAAAATTTCTAGGTCTTGTTAGTGGTATGAAACAATGTGAATCAACCCCTTATATTTATACTAAATTAGGAGATTAACCCTGAAATTTAAAGAATTCAAGTTGACCTCATATCTGAGTCTTAAAATTATAAGGATCCTACCATAATTAAATTCAAAAATAGGGGTCCTATTAAGGGAGGACCCATTCACCACTAAAGGTGAATGGGTCCTAACATAGTTTCCAGGACCGAGCTTCAGGGAGGTGAAAATACATCAAAAACCCACCTCAAAAATGTAAAGAAGGGGGTGTCCTATGTGGAGAGGACTCATTTTCCATTAAAGGAAAATGGATCCTAGCAGCATTTTTCAGGAAAACAAACTTGCCAAATTAAATTTTATATAATATCATTATTGGGTGTCGAGATACATCCTTGAAAATGGGGCTTGAATTTGAATTAAAAAGGTCAATTAAAATAAATTAACCACCATTAATTAAGGGAACCCTAGATAAATTTGAAAGTGTGTTACAACACTTTAGAACACCTAAATAAGGTACAAATTAGGTACATTTAATTAAAATGGGCCCATTAGGCTTGATTAAGTAAATAAATCTTAGAAAAGTGTGAAAGTGTGTTACAACACTTTACAACACTCTTGCAAAGGATCAATTAAGGCATATTTTAATCAAATAAAGGTCCTAGAATGGTGTGAATGTGTACAATACATTACAACACTATTCCAAGACACCATTAATTCAGCTTTAATTTCAATTATCCCAAACCAAATAACGGAAAAGGCTACTTTTTTTGTTACTACATTTTTCCCCCACTTTAGTGAGAGGACAACCCCATGTCAAACTCACACTAAAGTAGACATCCAAGACACTTAAGTATGTATCAATAACAAAGATACATGATCATGCCTTGTCAAAAGCCAAGAAAAATAAACAAAAACAAAGGATCGGGCACAATCGATTTAATGCGATGTGAGGTGGTGGTTGTTTGTCCATAACACATGCTACTCACATTGGGGCCACATAACTTCAGGTCGTTCACGGGGTGAGTTTGTCCCAAAATACGCATGCTCACTCTAGGGTAGTGGAACCTTAGTTTATCAACTAGGTGAGTTGTACTAATGAAGTGGTTTAGTGAGAAAGCAATTCCAGTGTGTCAACTTCCCACCGTATAATGAGAAATTCATGCCAATGTATTGGCTCCCCATCATACAAACCATACCAAAGTTATCCTCCTAATAACTTTAATAAGGTACCAGAATGAAAATGCTTTTGTATGCTCCATAGGGCTTAACAAGCTTTGTTATGCTAATTTCCTATGAATGAAGAAGGCTCCATAAACAAGCAAGGTGTGTTATGCTAGGTGGCCCTCTTAGTCTGTGTTTGTGCTTCATAAGGTTTAGCAAGTTGTGTTATGCCAAACACTTATGAAATATGTATAAATAATTTTTTTTGTCAAAGGGATTTTGCTTCATTCATGCAAGGTCTCATCTTAGGGAACATTGTGCTTAATGTCTCCAAGAGAAGACAAATGTAAGGTCTCATCTTAGGGAACATTGTGCCTAATGTCTCCAAGAGAGGAAAATTCAAAGAAATATCACATTATTGGAGGAAATCAAGCCCAACGACACCACCAAGAAAAGGACACATCACAAGAATAAATAAAATTGCACAGTGAAATATGAGTGTCGATGTATGCCCCCAAATTAAGGAAATTTCTAACACCATTTCCATGAGAAATTTCTTTAAAGTAGAAGACATGAGAGCTTATTCAGAAATCTCTATGCCAAGTTATATGTTTCCAATAACCTACGTCATGAAAAAGGGAAGGGTTTTCCCCCAAAACTCAGTACGTCACATGTGAGCCCACCTAAGGCATGTTGATCACATTCCAAGCTTTCTCTTATATATACATGAAAGGTGGTCAACTAGCCAAAAGAGACAACAAGTGGCATACGAGGACAAGGCTACCTAACTCCTTTCCCACTCTTAGTATAGGACAAGGATGAGCCGAAATAATTAATGATATGCATGCTAGAGTGAAAATCAATATCAATCAGAGGAATTAGGTGCCCTTGCATAAGAAAGAACACCAAACTCCTTAAGATGTAGGATTTTACTACTCAAAGCCTTGCATTCATTAGTAGAATGACCATGAACTCTATGATATGCACAAAATGAACTCTTAGAATAGAATTTATTTCATTTTCTTGGAGGGAGGGATATCAAATGATCTCGGAGGAGTCTCAACAAGATACTTTCTTGATCAATAGTAGAGGATGTTTTGTTATTTTGTGACAAAGATATCTCTTGCTTAGTATCAAATATCATACTTACATAAGACTCTTTAGATTGCGAGATTTTGTACTCTCCCTGAAAGAAAGGTGTAAAATCTAATGAACTCCAATCGTTAGTGTTTTGAGTGATGACACTGATGTTAAGTGATTCTTTCAAAGGATAATGATCAAGAGCATTAATGTCTATTAGTTTAGGATGCACTACTGTTAAAGTTATCTTAGAAGATTATTTCTTGAGGTTGTTGACATTAAGTGAAGGCTTGTTTGATGCTTGGATTTCTATCAAAGGACAATAACCAAGACCATGAGTCATTTCTTGTGTGTTAGGCTCTATAGGGACACATATACCTTGTTCTCTAGCACCACACTCTTTTCCACTATAACCAAGTTGTTTCATGAGTTCATAACCTTTTCTATAAATATTTTGCATTTATGTAGGATTTGGTGGTTTCTCATAATCAACTTCATCAAATTTTGTTGTGTAGTTTGTTTCTTCTAAGGTGGTTGAGGTGGATGCTTTTGAATTTTGTGTTGACTTTTGTGTCAACATTACTGCTTTTTGTTTTCTCTTTTTAGAGTCTTTGTTTATGATCTTGTATTCTCACATGAATGTTGGTGTCAAATCTAAGGAACCCCAATCATCTTCCAATAGCTTAGTGACTCGTCAATTTTCTTATCATGTTCTTTTTCTTCTTTTGTGACTTCTTGTGGTGTATAGGATTCCAATGCTTTCAAAAAAAAATCCTTCTCTTTCAACCATCAATCAACTTTCAGGTTCAGGATCGACTTTTAAGGTGTAGAATTTGTTGTTATATACATACTTCATGACACGATGCAAAGTAGATGGGACACCATTCATTTCATGAATCCATGATCTCCCTAAAAGGAGGTTGTAAGAAATAACATCAGGCATAACATGGATTGGAGTTTATAATGTTACTTCCCCAACTTTAATAGGTAATGTGATGACTTCGAGTGATTATTTTCTTATTTCATCAAATCCGCAAATAGATAAAGAATTAGGTTTAATATCATTCTTACTCATCTTAATTCCTTTCAAAAGGTTCACACTACATACATTCAAGGGCGAACCATTGTCATCAAGAGTCTATTTTATTGCAGTTTGGCCAACATGGACTATTATGTTGAAATATTTATATTTCTTTTAAATTTCTAAGGGAGGTAACTCATTTTGGTGAAAAAGAGAGCCTAATTTCATGTCATTTATTCCTTGAACTAGCACTACTACATCATTTAAACTAGTGTTAGAAGGAATTGTAACTTTTTGCAAATCTTCTTGAAGAATGCTATGATAACTAGGTGATGTTTGAAGCAGTCCCCATATGGAAATCTTAGCAAGAGTATTCTTAAGGTGTTCAACAAGATTATACTCCTTTCTGCTTTTTAAAGGAAAACAAGGAGGGCAAGGTAAGATAGGGTTAGGAAATGGGAGTGATTTTTGAGTTGTTTGTCTTAATTGTTGATTGTTCTGCATGCTATACGTATGAGCAACAGTATTGTGATTTAGTTTCTATGAAACATTATTTTTGGGTGGTTCAAAGATGGGGACATGTTTATTTTGAGTTTGTGGTTTTTGCGAGGGTGGATAAATGATGAGTTTAGGCTCAGGAGAGTACTTCAAGGGATATCTAATGTGCATAACCTCAGAAGAGTTTTCATGATCTCTTAGTGAAAGAGAGTCTAAAGTCTTTTCATCAAACAATTCCTCATCAAAATTGTTTGAAAGGCATGTGTCAATTTTCTCATTTTCTTAAGCCATGGTATCCTCCCTCAGAGGAGATTCTTTAGGAGAGTTACATACTAGATGTTCATGACATTCAATGTTTGGTTCTTCTAAAGTAACTTCATCACAAGTAGGGGACTCATCAATGTTAACATTCTCTTGTTCAATCATGTTTTCCCTAGTAGGAGAGGTAAGGAAAGAAGGACAAATAGGACTTTCATCATGCTCAATGGTTTGATCTTCTATCACCAAAATATCTAGTATCAGGACATAATAACCCAACCAAAATAACCCTGGACAGAATAACCCATGGTCATTTTAGATGAAGCTAGTAAAATAGAAATAACATAAAATAAATTATAAATATGATTGTGAGGCATCATAGCCACTATTCGGGGATGTTTTTTCCATTTCTCTCAATGCTTGTGGAGGAAAGTTCAAGAAGAAGGTCTACACACACATTATAGTGCCAATGAAGTATTTTCATATGAGATCAAGAAAATTGTTGCATTAGCTTTCGTTCCTCAGATAGACGTAATTGATGCATTTGAAACACTTCAACAATCTCCTTATTATACAGAACATGAGGAGACCCTACAACCCATAATTGATTATTTTGAAGACACGTGGATTGGTAGACTAACCAAAAGAGGCAACAAACGATCACCCAAGTTTCCAATCACAATGTGGAATTTCTATTCAACTAGTCAAGATGATATTCCCATAACCAATAATACTATTGAGGGATGGCACAAAGGATTTAGTGAATTGCTTCAAGCATCGCACAACTCACTCTGGAAATTCATCAAAGCAGTGAAAAAAGAATAGAGAAATATATGGCTGGCTACACTGGGCAACCAAGCAAGAAAAAATACCATGAACTCAAAGAAAGAATAAAAACATTGGTTGATGGTTATGACAACCAAACAAATTTAGATTATATAAGAGGCATCGCTCATAATTTGACACTTTAATTGAAATTTTGAATAATAAAGTTTTTTTAGCAACATACATGTAATTTATAAATTGTGTTTTCCTTTCTCTATATTCTTATGGGGATATTTTGTCCATGGGTTATTCTGACCACGGGTTATTTTGGCTTGGGTTATTATGACCTTGGGTTATTTTTTCCTTGGGTTATTGTGTCCAAGTTATTTTGTCCAGGGTTATTTTGGCTAGGTTATTATGTCCCGTAACCAAATATCTTCGTCCCAAATAGGTGAGGGATGGACTTTTTCTTAGCATGTTTAGAAAGGTAAGATACTAACATTGTTTGACCAAAAATGAAAAGTACTTCTAACCATCTTATGCAATGCTTCACAAATATAAACAATGTATATCCAAAGACAAAAAGTACTTTTATCTAATGTATGCAAGACTTCAAAAATGCAAAGTGTATCCAAAAATGAAAAGCACTTTTATCAAACTTATGCAAAGCTTTATGAATGTAAACATTATGTATGAAAAAGTGAAAAGTACTTTTATCCATGTTATGCAAAGTTTCAGAAATGTAAACATTTTTAGATTTGATGATTGTTGCTATTGAAATCATTTCAAAAATGACTACCCTAAATTGATGTTTTTGACCTAAATGCATCAAATAGAAGTTACTAAAACTTTCCAGACCGATACTTTAGGTTATCAGAAAGCTTAGGAAATATATAAACAAGGTTTTCAATGTTGTACAAGGTAGTTTCAGACATGATCAAGGACGCATTCGCCTTTACTAGCGAATGGGTCCTAGATAAATATTTTTGAAATATTTTTGTTGATTTTTGAGTGAATTTTAATGCCTTTTCATATGCCAGAGTGACTTCTAATGCCTTTCTAGATGCCATAAGGTGCATTCCAGGTTTGAACAGGGACTCATTCACCAATAAGGGCGAATGGGTCCCAAATCCAGGTTTTAAAAAGGTGAAAAGTGCAATTTTTTAGTTATTTTATTTGCTTTTTGTGCCCAATTTCAAACTGTAACTTTTATGATAGAAATTTCTAGAATTTGATAACCTAATGCAAGTGAAATGAAGGGAAAATGATGACCTATATAACACCTTCTGAAATGCAATTTTATTTTTATTTTCAAATGCAAATTTATGTGATCTAAATAATATGCAAAGTAACTGATTTTTTTTTGTATTTTTTAGATTTAATAAATGCAAAACAATGCAATTCTAAACCCTAAATGAGATGCAAGATTGTAATGAAAAATAAGAAACCCTAAATGAGATATTTAATTCAATGCAAATTTAAATGCAAATGAATGCAATACCTAACTGTAGTGTAGGAAAATGCATACCCTTGAATTTTCACACTTGTTTGGGCCCACCTTGCTTTTTTTATCCCTATTTATGTCTTAATTGGTCCTATTTTGCATCCACAAGCCTAATAAATTATATCTTTTTATGGCTAATCCTGACAAACATCAAAGGGTAAATGATAATTTAATGATTCTAGTTGTGTGTCCCTAATTTTTGGACTGGGACTAAGATGCCACCTAGGGCATTTTTATCCTCCAAAGGTCTTGGGACCCTCTCTTCAAATGCACCTTAAATGGGCCCCTTTTTAGAGTATGTGCCCCAGGTTTCATGCCTCGAGACTAAGATGCCACCTAGGGTGTCTTAGTCCCCCTTAAATTATTTTTGAGATTTAATTTCAAATCTTGGCAGAATTTAGCATTCATCTGTCAACTTGGTGTGGTGTAATTTTGGGATAGTAAGCATGTAGATAAGTATAAATACAAGGTTCTTTCAATCATTTATCATCTAACAAGCAATCTAAGCATCTAAGAATTCAAGTATTCAAGAGAGGATTCAAGAGAAATGTATCAAGCATTTGGAGCCATAATCAAGATTCAAGCATCATATCAAAGATATTCTTGCATCATGTACTATGTTTTTGAGCTAAAATTTGTGATGTAGGGTTTTGATTCAAGCAAGCAATTCAAGTCAAGATCTACATCCAAGCTAGCCACTTCATACAAATTTGTAGATTTCATAACAAGGGTTTGGTGAGTTGCAACATAGCATTTTATTCATTCAACATTTCCCTCCATTATTTCATTTCATTCTAAGGTTTAATTACCAACAAGGGGTTTGACCAAGGAAAACCCCCATTTACTAACAATCAACAAGTTTTTCCTCTTGCATGTTTTTGTTTGCAAATTTAGATTGAAGACTTGAAGATCATTTGAAGTGTGAAGTTGCATTGCAAATTTGTCATCCTCACAAAAACTCACCTATAAGCCAGATTTGGAAGTTTCATGACCTGAGATCAAAGAAGAAGGAAGTGCGAACATTGAGCATCAAGATCACATTCATAGATTTCATAAATTAAAAATGGGAATAAGTCAACAATAAGGGTTTCTTAGTCCTCCTGGAGGTATTTTGCAAAGATTCTTTTAGATTATGTTCTCACATTCGAAGATTTGTTATTTCCCTCAAAAAATAGTAGTGGGACTAAGACAACAGTAAGGGAATCTTTGTCCTCCTTGGCATATTTTGAAAATATTTTTACATTTCCAAAATCCTCATTACATTTCCAGACTCCCCAGGTACATACATCCTAACTTGTTTTTAATTTTGTCATTTGCACTCATTATTTGGCTTGCATTACTAGGTTTCATGAGTTGAATGTTAAGTTGTCTTTTCCAAGATTTTACTTGGTGGTGAACCCTTCAAAACCTAAAGAACCCCCTAGGTATTCCTTGTTGAGAATTGACTCACCTTTGTGTTGATAGTCAATCCAATTTGGGATCCTAGGGTATTTTTGAATGATAATAGGAGAAGAGTGTTGTTATATGACCTACGCCATAAAGCACACATTTTTCCCATTATTCATTTTGATGAACCTAATGCTTTGGACATTCATTTTTTTGTTTTGGAGTTCATTAAATTCTTAGATCTAGGTTGCATTGCATCTTGCATTAGTCAAAGTGCATCTAGGGATTCCCATATTTAAGTGCATATAGGTTGCATTTTTGCTTTCTTGCATGATCTTATCTGACTGAAAAACTAAAAAGTGCATTGCTAATCATTCTAATTTCATTTAGAAACATTTTTATTGCACTCAAAATTGAAAAATTGCATTCAACTTTGCATCCAATTGCTTGTTATTAGTCACTTTGCTTGCATTCATTTGCACACTTTTATATTTCTAAACATCATGTCCCTAAGTAGGCAACCTGGGAACACTGTAACCAATCCAAAATTTATTTATTTATTTTTGGAAAAAACCTTTACTAGGACTTAAACGCCCTTACTGGAATCTTAGTCCTTTTGTGGATTTTTGGCTCAGAACCCTGTTTAGGTTGCTTACTTTATGTTCCAGTTTCTAGAACCTTAAAATTCTGTTAGCAGGACCTAGATGCCCTTGATGGCATCTTAGTCCCTGTTGACTTTGACCTTTTAGTTTTTAGGGTTTGAAATTGCTTTTATGTGCTTCTATTTGTTGCTTTCAGTTTTTTGTTAGAGTTTGTAGAATTGTTGTTATTTCATTTTCTTTCATTTCAAGTGTACTTATTTGATCTTGCATCATGGATATGTTCTTTGGAAAGCTTTGGATGTCCTTGAAATCTTTGGTAGATGTGTCAAGTTGTACCTTTGGTAATGACCCTAACAAAATTGAACTTACTCATGCTCACTCAACTCCTAATGCATGTCCTC
>VDFB02000003.1:604167861-604186630 GCA_007258455.2 Sequoia sempervirens
CCTATCCCTCTTAAAACATTAGAGGGCAGCATGCCGAGCTCTACCCTTGTGGGAGCCACATTTACCCCACATGCTATAATTAGCTAAATCAGAACAGTAACAAGACTTGTCCTAAATCTGCACAAGGAACAAACAGTTAGATAAACAAAGCATATCATAGGCATGTTTGATCACTCCTTTCTTGTTTTTAGGGACACTTATGGTATGTTTCTATTTTAATTCTTGTAGACATTAGATTACACGTTTATGGATATTTTGCATATAATTTTGATCAGGAACCTTTCATTGCTCTAACAACACCATTTTTATCTAATACAGGAAACCTAGGAGCAACGAGGAGGGTGTCAAATGAAAGTAGAGTAGCGGGAAGGATCAAGATGATGCGAGGCCAAGCCAATGGGATTCGCCATTCCACCAGGCAATGATGGGTCCCTTTTCATTTTATATGCAATTTATTTTTTGTTATCTATATGCGTATAATCTCTTCTTTATAAGGATTAGAATAGCTAGTCCCTTGGCTTGTGAGGGACATTATACACTCATGATTATCAATAAAGATTACATTTGCAATACATATTGGTTCTCTTTCTTATTTGTATGTAATTGCAAAACTGGAATAAATGCAATCTGTTTGAACAATCTCTTTTATGCATATTAATGAACTTAGCAAAATATAATGTATCTTTTAATGTTTAAATGAAAACACAAAAGAATAAACACTAAGTTACTTGATTTCAGCTAAAAGCTAAAAATCATCATGTAACATTTTTGGCAACATCTTCTATATGTTTGCTTGCAAAACATCTCGACCAGTTTCCTGAAGCTTATCCATTGGGTATTGGGTCATCTAAAAGCTCACACAACTTAAAAACAACATTGAATGTTGTTGTAACTCATCAAAACAACGTATGACACCATGCGACCTATTCAAAACACACCAAAATACCAAAGTAAAATAAATAACTGTGCAAAACAACAGTTAGGGAAATGAAAGATGCAACTAAAAACCTATTCTAACCTACCCTAACCAACAAAGAAGGTGGTCAAACAAAACCATTGACAGGTTTTGCAAAATAATACCCTTTTTTAATCAACAACTGATGCATTACATGATTATGTATTGTTGAAAGAACATGAAACACATGCAGATATTCAATAGTCTGTTTCAATGTTTCATAAAAAATGAAAATAAACTCACTTGCACCTTGATGATGATCATGCCTATTGCTGTCCTGGATGGGACAAGTGAGTTGAATCTGATCACTTTCAACTGCAACTCTAGGATCAGCTTCTTCTTCAATTGCATCTTCATACTTGGGTGCAAGCATGGCCTCTAGTACTTCAGTGGCCTCCAAACTGGATAAATGCTTGATAGGGAATCCTCGTGAAAGAATAACCTTCAAGCCAATCTTGCTAGGTTTTCTTTAATCAACTGCTTCTACAATCACAATGTCATGATGATTGGAATGAGCTATCTCATGTGATTCAAAGGAAACTATGACTGATTTGTCCACTTGGTTATGCTGCTCACACTCTTTAGATTCAATCAATGATGGCTTGGCATCAAGCGTTGAGCATAACTCCTCTACTATGCTTGAAAACATATCCTCTTCAAGTTCATGGTTAGCTCCCTCATGCGTGACATGTCCTATGTCAACTTGATAACTTTCTCCTTGAACATTTAAAGGAGTACTAATACCTTTCAAAACATACCTTTGTTGATCATGCTCCTCTTGATGGATATTCTCTTAGGTACCAAACTTTTCACCTCTCAAGACTAGGCTACCCCCATCATCCTCTTGATGAGCCAACAACCTATCAAAGTGAATTTCATCTTCTTGTTGTCCAAAATTTGATATTGGTGTTAGTACAAGCAAGGTGTCTCCATCATCATCCACAAAACTAGGAAGTTCAACAAATGAATTTGTCGTTGTCTCATCACTTTGCTGCTCAAAACTGGGCATTGAGGTTAGTTCAATCAAGCACTGCTCATCTTCACCTATAAATTCTGAAAGCCCATCAAATAAACCAACAAAAATATGAACTTGAACATCCTTTTCTACTTCAACTACTTGCTGTCCCACCTTTTTCTCCTAAAAAGATGATTGTATAATCTCCAAATTTGAAACAAATGACTCTAGATCATCCCAAAAAAGGTCATCTTCATCCTCATTTTTTATTTTTAGTGAAGGAAGATTGATTTTTACCTTATTACAGCTCAACTGAGATGTCAAAACATCAAAGTTTTGAGCCTCCTTCTACTGTATTGAAGTTGATGTGGATGTGATTCAAATTGCACTCTCTTCCTTGTTCCAAAATAATGACAATTAATCAAATGAAATAGTTAGAATATAAGAACCATCAATTATTTGTTGATCTATATCCTACTGCTCTTCATCTACAACCTCATTTTCCTCCATTATCACATTTGATTTATCATTCTCAAGTTCTTGTTCAAACAATATAACAACAACTAAAAGATTTGTTTCTTCCTCTATAAGAACCTCTTCTTTAGGCTTTTTTGGAACATAAGGGGTTGGTTGAGCCTCCTTAATGGGTTCTTCACAATGATGCACTTGTTCAATAACAGGTTCTTGAATAGAACGAGGGCTCCTAAAACTTCAAAAAGAAAATTCTCTAGGCTCCTCTACAGGTTGAGCTTGCTCAAGGACATGTTCTTGAATTGAATAAGGATTTCTAAAACTTGGAATCTAAAATTTTTTAGGCTTAAGAGGCTCACCTTGTTTGAAGCTTGGAACATTGAACTTGGCAACCTCCTATTTGGAAAATTTTAGCCTCATTTCTGAATCCTTTGCAACAAGCTGTTGAGCAAGATTCTCCTCAAATTGCCTCTTTTGTGCCTCCCATTCCTACTCATGGAGATGGGCTTGGTAAGCTTCCTGTTCCTAATGCAAATCACATTCTTGTTGACATTCAAGGCTATAATTCTATGAGTAATCATAGGCTAGACAAACCAACCGTTCTTGTTGCATATTCAATTCACTCTTTCTAAACTGCTCTTCAAAAAACATGTTTCTTATCTTGAACCTTAAATTTGGATTATGAATTTGTTTGAGCTTATCCTCAAAATTTTAAAACTCTTGAAGCTTATCATAGGGATTGATCTGTTGATTTATAAAAAAATGGCAGCCTTGGGATTGATCTTGAGCATATACTAGCTGCCATGATGATTTAGCAGGGGTGGGAGGGTGGAAAACTTGTGGAGAATATTTATAATCTCTTGTAGCAAAGGTACTTGGACTAAAAACAACTGCATTCCCATTTTGATATGGTTGCTAATTGGGTATATGAGCAACATTTTCATGAAATGAAGGGTGATAGAACATGTCCTCACAAAATGTAGACATGTTGGAGCATTCATAGAAGCTAGAAATTCATTGAAATTTATTGTAAAGCAAGAAAGATAGGTCTGATTTTTTCTAAAAATAAGTACATAACAACACTTTGTCTACCTGAAACCAGTTGTTATTCTTCTAGAGTCATTAGGTGTGTTGAAAACTTGCCTCCAAAAGGTTGAAACTACTACTGTACACACCAAATAGTAGTAACAAAATGAGTGAAATGAACTGAGAAGTAGTTCACTATCCCACTGGGCTTGCCAAAACTGTTAGTTAGCCAAATTTGCACCCCTTTTCCAAGTTGTGAAAGAACTCAGCAAATTTAGACTAACATGGGACTACTTTCAGGTTGTGGGTATCCTATTGTGTAAGAAGACCTCCAAATTATGGGCTGGCTCTCCCCTTTTGATGGTGTCACCTAAACTATTCCACTACTTTGTCAAGGAAAAGGGTAAGAAAGAGTACATAAAAATTAAACTAACCCTATGGTGATGTACCTAATTTGATTTATCAGACCTATCACCTACTTTAACACACAATTTCATCAAAAGATTAGCTTAACTTAGCACAACTAAGACATTTTAACATATCAATGCATAGGTATTTTGTAAGGAGGCTTGGTTCACTTGTCATTTTGAAGGGAACAAGTTTCCACAACTAAAATAACTATTGAACCAGTGCACAACTTACAACATGTGAAACATATGTTTATCCTACTTAAAGGTGCTAAAATGAGACAAGCATTGTAGTTACCAAAACTCACAAAAAAATTCATCAATCACCACACTACACTCAATAAAGTAGCTTCTAAGAAGGCAAAACACTGAATTTCATTAATAAAAATGGTGTTACATACTATTGTATAGGTTTGATAATGAGTCACAATGCAATCTCCTGCCTGAAAAAGCTCCAAGATAAGCTATAATGCCTACAGAAAGAAAGAACTCCCTAAAAAACTTAAGTTTGAAGATACTTAAGCAATTTTGAAAAAACTTCCCACACAAGTCCTTCTGGAAACCCTAAGTTGGATGCACCATAAAGGCCAAAAAAGAACCTTCCAAAATCACTCCAAAAGGCCTCCAAAGTGTAGAAAAGTCAAGCTAAGACCCAAGTCATGCCAAAAGTGTGACAAAATTGCCTCCAAATAGTCTTTTCCCTCCAAAAATAGTCAAAGACATCCCTTATGCTTTCTACATGTTGATCAAACATCTCCAAATTCTCCACATGCCTTCAAACTGGCCGAGTCACAGTTTTGGTGTGCAAACATGTCTTCAACCTATTCCATTATGTTTGGAAGATGTAATTCTTCAACTAAACCCCCTTGACTTACATATATCAACACATTCTTCTTTCAACTTTGCATTTAAATCAACATTGAGTTAAATGGCTCATAATTACACCATTTAACCAAATGCCTTACATTTCAAAATATGCAAAAGAAAGGCCAAGATTTAGCCCCTTGATTCAACCAACCCCATATACTTGACATAAATCATTAACAACCCTTATTCATCTCCCCTTTGACTCTTCTTGAAGGCACATGCTCTATCTTGCATTATATACATATTATTGAATAAGTGATTTATAATCCATCACTTAACAATGCATTTACATTTTTTAAATAAGTCTCAGCCTGTGCAAGAATAAAGACATGAGTAGTTGACCATTTTGGAAGACAAGGAAAAATAAAAACATAAGGGGGACTCTCCTAGTCACTTAACATAAAATGCAAGGGTATTAAATTATTGCAAAAGTTTAAAATGAAAAGACAAAAAATGTCTTAAGGAAATTGACCAACATTTAGGGTTAAAGAAAACCCTAAAGAAAACTTGAGACTTCATTTCTTCATCTCATTTCAATCTACTTTCTTCTAGAGGCGCCACCATGGTTATATAGGGTTTTGACTCGAGCCTCCATAAAGGTTTTACCTAGAGTTTTTATTGCATTTTCATGGAGGTTCTACTGGAGTTTTCCTTTGAAGTAAACTCTGAAGAAAACATGGAGGCTGAACTGAGTAAGTCTTTATCTACATAAACTACACCATTTTCCTCCATTGTAAAAGAAAAACTTGTTTTGAGCTCATTGTACATGCAATGGTGAAAATATTTCATTTTGGTGTATTCCCTGCTCCATTTTTGAATTCTCTGGATATTTCATTCATTTACTTGTAGACATTTGATATTTTTTTGTAAAAGAAAGCTCATCTCGAGCTCTGTAGCTGTAAAATGAATGAAGAAACTTGTTTTTTTGTGCATTCTCATGCTCGAAGCAACTCTTCTACAGTTAAAGTGTAAAGATTTAAGCAAAAGTGACAGGTTGTGATTTCATTTGATGCATTCTCTTCATTTTTCTTGGATTTTTTTTGGTATTTCAACGCCATGGTTGTGTGTTTTTGTAGAAACTATAAAAGAAACCCCTTACCTTTATGGCTGTGGCCCCATCACTTTCTTCTATGCATATTTTCTATCTATTGAAAATTGCTATGGCGCGGCCCTAGGGTTTGTCGGTAAAACATGCAAGATTATAATATGAATGAGATTTCGTGAGAGAGTGATCACTGTTCCGCAATAAAATGTTGCCCCATAATTAAGAAATGGTTTGTCAAAATGATTCAATGCCATTGCACATTACGACCATAACCAAAGACTCTTCACATCCTTCCCATTCCATATTCTATGGCTATGATGGTATGTTCTGTAGACTGCTCTGTTTCTTGAAAATCAAGGGTTTTGAACAACTATTATACCCTTTTACTTGCAAGGTTTGAGGGGGTTGTCAATCACATAGGACTGTCCTTAATCTACATTGATTTGTTCTTTGATACAACATCAACACTTCTATAGACTAGGGATCATGATGACTATTTCCTTGATCACAATTCTACCCCTCTCATGCCTGTACTTTGTCCTTTTGTTTCTCTTTAAATTCTTATATAAGCATTTCTCATTGTTTCATTTTTTGCAAAAGCAGGGTGACTTTCTAATCGCAGTTTGCATTCTCCATACATAATGGATACTTCCCTATCTTTTGATGCCCCTACTATGACATTGGTGACTGCCATCCTCATGATTTAATCATCACTCATGCATTCATGGTGAACTGTCCTATCATGAGATGTAGCATAATATATTATTGTCCTGTAGCATGAGAGGTAGCATGCATTTTTCCTTTAGGACTGCCCCAATCTTCATGATTTCCCTAAAAATTGCTTGCTTCCCCCAAAGGTTTGTTACTTGGTCTTCACAAACATCTAAGTCCTTTTGATCTTGTGCAACAACTAACACCATATCCTCTTTCTTTAATCTTAGTGGGTAGACATGTGTCACTTATGTTGGTGACTTGAAAGCTCACCATCTTAGGTGATGTGTGGTTGTCCAATAGGATTGAGGTGAGATGAGTTGGACAGTGTCTTTCATGCAATAATACATGATTATATTTGTTCCTTCTTGCTGCTCCATATGCCTCATGATGGTTTCAGGAATGCCTTGATTTCTCCTTCATTATTTTAATAGATGCATAATTGAACTTGATGCATCTCTAAAATCATTTACTTCTTTTAATAAAATGGATCTTGGATCCTCTTAAGATGATTGAAAGACATGTCCAACAAAATGTACCTTCCTTTTGACATGATGGTAGCCTACTGATTGATTCACTATGAAAAGATGAAGTATGAATTTCTTGAAAACTCACATTATGTGTTGCATCTTTTGAATTTGATAGTGAAATTTGATCAACTGGTGTCATTCCATATTGATTTAATGCATCAATAACATGTTTATTATTGATTTGATCAACTTGCTCAATTTTCTATCCCTCTTAAAACATCAGAGGGCAGCATGCTGAGCTCTACCCTCGTGGGAGCCACATTTACCCCACATGTTGTAATTCGCTGAATTAGAACAGTAACAAGACTTGTCCTAAATTTGCACAGGGAAGAAATAGTTAGATAAACAAAGCATATCATAGGTGTGTTTGATCACTCCTTTCTTGTTTTCAGGGACTCTTATGGTATGCTGCTATTTGAATTCTTGTAGACATTAGCTTACATGTTTATGAATGTTTTGCATATAATTTTGATCAGGGACCTTTCATTGTTACAACAACACTATTTTTATCCAATGCAGGAAACCTAGGAGCAGTGAGGAGGGTGTCAAACAAAAGTAGAGCATTAGGAAGGATCAAGATGATGCGAGGCCAAGCCAATGAGATTCATCATTCCACCAGGCAATGACGGGTCCCTTTTCATTTTATATGCAATTTATTTTTTGTTATTTATATGCGTATAATCTCTTCTTCATAAGCATTAGAATAGCTAGTCCCTTGGCTTGTGAGGGACATTATACGCTCATGATTATCAATAAAGATTACATTTGCAATACATATTGGTTTTCTTTCTTATTTGTCTGTAATTGCAAAACTGGAATAAATGCAATCTATTTTGACAATCTCTTTTATGCACATTAATGAACTTAATAGAATATAAGGTATCTTTTAATGTTTAAACGAAAACACAAAAAAATAAACACTAAGTTATTTGATTTTAGCTGGAAGCTAAAAATCAAATAACAATTCTCTCTGTGTTTTCCATTTGGTCTCTAGATCTTGACTAAATGAGATGAAATATCACAAAGATTATTCAAATATTTGTGTATAATAAATGTTAATTTTATATTTATATAATTATTATATTAATATTTATATTAAATTATTGATTATAAAACTAATATAACTATGATTGTATTGTATTTATATTATATTATTTTTTATATTTTATTATAATCAATATAATAGTACTATATAAAAATAATTATATTGAGTTGAGAGATAAATTACATATACTTAAAGAAGTTTAAAACTATAAAATAAATTTTTAAAAATTATATTAACATAAAATTTATTTATTTGTAATATTTTTTAAAATAAATATATATTTAAAAAATTTAAATTAATTTAATTAGGATAATATATTATAATAATGATTTTTTTTATTATAATATTATAAATGAAAATAAGAACGTTTTAAAAACAAATACTATATTTCTACATAACACTTTATTTTGTTTTAATCTCCAATGATACAAATTTATGAGTTTTTTTTCGTTAATTTAAAGGTCCAATTTGGAGGTATCTATTCTGAACCATTAGTCCCCTTTGACTTTCACTTATAAGTTCACTTTAAAACGATTTTGATGGACAAATGTTTCGTACGTCACTAGGAATCAAATTGTACACTTACTCAAAATGAAAATAAAATGGTGACAAATAATAAGACGATAGCAATGTCAAGGACCAAGGTATTATTTTTAGAACGATATTTTCTAAGTATCTAATCTAGAAATAGATCCTTCACTAAGTGTTGTATTGTTCTATGCATAATTACTATGCAATTCATTGAAAATCTAAAATAACAAGTATAATTAAAGTTTAATAGTATATTTTAATTTTAAATAATAAGAAAATTACATAGTAAAGGATGAGATTATTTAATTTATGTTATTAGGTTTGAATGTTATGAGTGATGTGTTCTTGTGTAGCATTGTTAGAGATATTAGTGCACACAATCATGTTTGTACAATTTTTATATTTGAAATTGCATGTTAGTGGCATATTTTGTGTGGTCATGCCTTTTATAATGTGTGGAGTCAAAACCTAAAATCTATAACCTATGGGAATAAGGGTGCCTATTGGTTATTTAAAAGATTTGTCTGTAGTCAAATTTGTGGAGTGAGTTAACAAAAAAAATTGAACATGTATACGTTGTGTGAAACCTTAGATCATTTAGAAGATAGTTGTGTGATAAAATAGAGGTATGTCATGGAGGTATAATATATTTCTAATAGTTGCTTCTAAGTTCACATGATGTCTAAATTTGTATATACGTTGCTTCTATGTGTTCCTAAATACTTGGTTGTGCTTAGCAAATATTCATTTCTATTGCATCTTTTATGCATTGATTTTACATGTTTTTGAATATTAAAGGTGAGTTAGGGTTTGCGAGGGATAGAAAGGAAAGTGTTGTGGTTGAGAAAAATATTTTTAAGTTTAAACTATTTGACTATGTATGAATTTATCTAAAAGAAAAGAAATTATGACATGCTAGGTCTAAAATGAGAACATGTGCAATAATGAATATAAAAAGGTGTCCAAAAATAATTTAGGTTTAGTCTTAATGTAGATCATAAATTCAATGACAATAAATCTTTAATAAACCAAAAATAACATTTTATAGAAAAAAAATATAAAACAAACTTAAAACTTACTAAATATGTATTTTTCATCTCTACAATAATAAATATTTTATATTTTTATCACATAGTAATACATGTAGTTTGTTATATTTTCACATATTAATGGTAGGCACAATTAAGGAAAATAGTAGTTTAGTTGATATATCACTTGTGAAATAGGTTATAAGTACCTATGGATTACTTCAAGTTAAAATTTGATTGAGTTTTTCAAGAAAATCAAGGATTCTGAGTTAGATGTGTGTTGGGAAGCAAGAGAGGAGAAATCATTTTGTTAAAAATTGTTTTAAGCTACATATTAGTACCAATAATGAGGTAGAAGCAAAAGCTCTAGCTAGGGGTTTCTATCTAGTTAAAGAAGTTGGATTAAAGAATTTTTTATATTAAAGGTGACTTAATGATATTGATAAATATCATTGGAACTCATTGCTCTAAGAATTAGAAGTGGAACAACATTATTGAGGTTTCCTAGGATGTGTTAGAAATTTTGGATTACTAAAATTGTAGGCTTTCATATAGAGAAGCCAATTGTGTGGCCCTGGTGTATTTTATCAATTCCCAATAGGAATTCTTCTTTTAGCTTAGTTTTGGGCACCTCTTATTCAGTGCACAAAATCCTACAACATGCGATGGTGGATCCCTTATTCTTGCTTTTCCTATGGATTTTATGAACCATTCAAATTCTCTTGTTAGAAATTCTCCCTCTTTGAATGAGGAAACTCGGGTTGAGATGTGCTAGAGGATTACCATATCCTTTCTCCTCAATTTGAGGATTTTTGTAATGGTGTGTATTGTATATTGACCTTCAAAGAAAAAAGAGAGGTCTTCCTAAACATGTCTTTGAGTCCCATACCTTAATTAATGGTGTGAAATTAACAAGGTTGGGATCTAGTGTTGTGTAAGATGTTGACCCTTTATATTTCTGGTTTTTATGTGGTTGTTTCTCTTTCATGAAAACTTGGCAACATTTGTACTTTTATTCAACTTATGTGTATCTTGTGTTGGTTGTTGTAGATTAGCTATAGTTATTTTTTTTCTATTCAAGTTGGAACTCATTTAGCTTTCCTTAGGCTATTATGTTGTAAAAGGGTTTGGGCCCTTTCAAAAACTCACTTTTACATTTATTAAAAAACTAGAAAGAGTCCTTTAAGGGGTCAAATTAAACCCCCATTGTATAAAAAAAATTAGAGTTGAAGTTGTGCCATTTAATTGACATCCATTCTTGTTAAGAATTATGTGATATTACTTTGATTTGTGATGGATCCCATGATTAGTTTGGTAGTTTTGGGTCTTCATTAAATATTTGGTTGGACTCACTTTCTAACCCCTCAAGGATGGGTGTTTCTTGCAAGTAACTTTGCTTTATTTTGTAGGATACCTATCTTCTAGCTGTAGTAATAGAAAAAGTAGCCTTTTTCCTTACAAGTGGTTTGGGATAATTGACATTAAAGTTGAATTAATGGTGTCTTTGAATAGTGTTGTAATGTGTTGTACACATTCACACCATTCTAGGACCTTTATTTGATTATAATATGCCTTAATTGATCCTTTGCAAGAGTGTTGTAAAGTGTTGTAACACACTTTCACACTTTTTCTAGGATTTATTTACTTAATTAAGCCTAATGGGGACCTTTTAATTAAATGTACCTAATTTGTACCTTATTTAGGTGTTGTAAATTGTTGTAACACACTTTCACATTTATCTAGGCCCCCCTTAATTAATAGTGGTTAATTGATTTTAATTGACCCTTTTAATTCAAATTTAAGCCCCCTTTTCAATAATCTATCCAGACACCCAATAATGATATTGTATGACATTTAATTTGGAAAGTTTGTTGTCCTGAAAAAATGTTGCTAGGACCTATTGATGTGTTTTTTATGCACCTCTCAACACAGGCAGTGAAATCCATCAAATACTAAAACAACAAACACCATCACCACTCCCATTCAAGAAACTAACACTAAAACTAACATGGAAGGTGAACCATGCATACATAAAGAGCAAACTCAAAAGGAACACCCATAAATCATGCAATGCTGCTTTCTATTGCTGCAAGGAAATGTCTTTACATCAATTCTCCAACCCTTACAAATGAGGGGCAAGCCCTTATTTATAGCTTTCCAAAGCCCAAATGAATGGCTAGAATTCAATTACAATGAGTGGATCAGATTCAATTACATTAGGGTTTCACCTACCCCTCATTATCTAGCAATTTAAAATACATTCCTTGTTTTTTCCCTATTTTGTCATCTAGTGCCAATCACTGTAGCAATTTTGTCATTTAGCTGATTGCCTTTTCAGCATATTAAGCTGCACAAAAGTTATCTTTTTGTTTGATGTGCTTACGATGTTCTTCCTTTGATCAAATGAGCCCGTTGACGATTGGGATCAATGGATTGGTGGCCCTTGATTCGAGCGGAAAGCTCCTTAGAAATCATCATCATCTGGAAAAAGGGGTAGGACAACTCCCTCAATGGGCCTCTTCGATAGACCTATGGAAGGCTTCTTGACTCCTACAAACACGAAGTGTCGTAAGTGCATTTATACACGAGTTAAGGAAAATGTCAATCAAACCTACAAATTCCCGTTAGATCTATCCATGCATCATCAAAAGATCTTGATATTCATATTTGGAGCTCATTTGGACCATAAACATTAATGCGTGCTTCAAGGGTGCGAACACCAGAGGGTGGAAAGACGGCGGAAGAAAGCCAGAAGGCAGACAGCGGACGGAAGCCAAAACAGCCGGGAAGAAGGTGGGCTCCCGGATGTTCAAAATAGCCGGGAAGGAGGCGGGATCCCGGATGTTCAAAAAAGTCGGGAAGAAGGCGAACTCCCGGATGTTCAAAACAAACAGGAAGGAGGCAGGCTCCCAGATGTTCAAAACAGCCACGAAGAAGGGAGGCTCCCGGATGTTCAAAACAACCAAAGAGGGATGGACTCCCGGAAATAGCCATGGAGGACCCGAGTTCCAGAGGCCGGAAGGGAGGTGGCCGCCGGAAGTTCCAAAATGACCACGGAGAGGCGGAGCCCCGGAAATGGCCACGGAGGTCGGCCCCGAGGCCGGAAGCAGCGTCATTTGATGATCCAAAACGCCCACAGAGGCGGAACTCGGAAACGCACCACCTGAGGGGCCGGCTCCGTAGGTCGGAAGGAGGTGGCCATCGGATGATCCAAAACGGCGACAGAGAGGTGGAACCCCGGAAACGGCCACGGAGGGGCCGAGCTTCGGAGGCCGGGAAGGAGGCGGTCGTCGGATGATCCAAAACGGCGATGGAGAGGCGGAACCCCGGAAATGGCCACGGAGGGGCCGGGCTCCGGAGGCCGGGAAGGAGGCGGCTGTCGGATGTTCCAAAATGGCGACGGAGAGGCGGAACCGCGGAAACGGCCACGGAGGGGCCGGGCTTCGAAGGTCGGGAAGGAGGCGTACCATCTATGCCCAAAAACGACAAAAGGGACCTAAGTTCAAACCACCAAACTCAACTTCAAACTTTGATGAAACTCATGTCATTTAAGCACATCAAACACATCCCGTGATCCAAAAAAGGGTGACCCCAAAGTTGAAAATGAGGAATGGGGTGACGGGGTCCAATGGAATGTTTCCAAAACGTACCAAGGAGGAAGAGACCGGAGGGAAAGTTCAAACCATCGGGAAACTCAACCAAACTTTGAAGAAACCTTGGCAGTTCATTTACGTACTTCAAACACATCCTAGATCCAAAAAAGGGTGACCCCAAAGCCAAAAATGAGGAAACGGGAGCGACGGGGGTCCACAGATGTTTTCAAACAGCTAAGGAGGAAGGGAATTCCAGAGGGAAAGTTCCAAAACCATCGAAACTCAACCAAACTTTGAAGAAACCTTGGCAGTTCATTTACGTACTTCAAACACATCCTAGATCCAAAAAAGGGTGACCCCAAAGCCAAAAATGTGGAAACTGGACCGACAGGGGTCCACAAATGTTTCTGAAACAGCTAAAGCAAGACAAAAGGTAGAAAGGGGATGGGGGACTTTATTTCTCCGCAGATTTGAATACCCCAAGCAGGTGAATTTGAGTAGGGGAATTTGATCGTTTGATGGCACATGACCAATTTGGGCTTGGAAATGGGGCACGCAAAATAAGACAGGAGTAAAGTAGCCTATCAGGAGCGAAAAAAAGGGGGTCCTTGCCTATGGCGAGGCGTGTGTGCAAAACATGCACAACAAATGGCGACTCGCTGGGGAAATGCTCTAGAGCATTTTGATGACAAATTAGAATCATGAACCCAGAATCTCTGGTTTCGACCTTCATGCTAGGGCAAACAAACCAGACGCCCAACCAAAGGATCAAAACCATTGGCCAACCCAACCTTCAGTATGCTGAAAATCCAAGTGTGTGCAATTGCATTAATTCCCATCTTTCGGTTGCTACAGGAACCCAAGCTCCGTCAAGTTAAGCTACGTAGTTTATTCTAACTCCAAAAGCATCTGGGACATTGCCTCGCTGCCATTCAGGTGTCCATAGCCCCAACGAGGTTATCGCTGTGATTCTCTTGAACATTGCTCTACTGCCAGCCAGGCGTCCATAGCCTCGATAGAGTTGCTCGGATACCTCTGAAAAGTTGAATTTTCTCTTTCTTTTAATTTTCAATGTTTTCTTTCTTTCTTTCTTTTCTCTTTTCAGCTCTTTTATTTCAACCTGCAAGCATTGAAGCTCACGCTCAGGGTTGAGAATCACAGTGGTGCTGGAGCATAATTTTAGATTTTTCACTTAACTAGACTTCACAAAAGGCCCTACAGTGACCGTCGAATTCTTAAGATGTGTAAGAGCTATAAGATTTCAGAATACATCAAAGTCAGACTAAACCAACAACTTATCCTCTTCGAATTAAACACCCAGATCGCTTGACACTAACAAAAGACCTTCACCATCCACTCTAAAGACTTGATTAGAGTTTAACAAAGAAATACGTAGAACAACTCCAGACGATAAGTATGGTTGTTGTACGCACAAATGTGCCCAGCTAAAGGCAAAGAGACCCTGAGAATAGCAACAACAAAGCAAAAGAAAACAAAAGCAAATGAAGCAAGCAACCTACACAAATCAACTAACCTAAGGAAAGCAGGAAAGCAGAGTATTTACAGGAAACCTATACTACCCAAAACGAGCTATGTACAACGATATTTACAAAGAACTATATTCAGGTAGGGCAAGCCAACATTAACATTCATTGGATTTCGTAATGCATGCACAAGCAAACAGGCGATCGTTATCGTTCTTAACCATGCAAATTTATCTTTATATTCTGAAAAAAGAAATTCAATGTTGCAGCACTCAAGTTCAGTCACGTCATCATGAAAAATCAGCAATTGAGGAGGCTCATTGAACCCATGGTTAATGCATAAACATGTTCGTTTTCCCTCGTTCCCATAATAAAAATAATAAGTGCAATTATGAGAAATAATAGGGGCAAGGAAGGATAAAACCTGGATGTCGTCACACGGAGGTGGCAGCGTTGGACAGTCGAGAGCGAGCATAACATCCTTGATCATTACATTGGCAGCCTCGGGTGGGCGCAGTGGAGGGTGCAACACTTCAGACATTAAGCTGGCATAAGGCTGCGAGGACAGGGTAGCACACAGCTCTTCCAATCCACCAATGGGACCTACAACCCCGGTTGGCAATTCTTCAAAAAGAAATACTTCTCCACATTGATAATCTGCAAACTTGGGATCCACTTGGTTGCTGTCCTCAAGGGGCAGCATGTTGTCTTGTCTCCTTCCCCAAGTATCAACCTCCTTTTTATGATGTTCAATGTCATGGGATGATGACATGCATGAATCTGTCTCATTGCAGCTCTCTGGTTGTGAAGGAAAATCTACAAGGATTGAGGCGAAAGGACCTTCAGTTGTAGCCCACGGTTGACCAAGCTCGTCGTATTTGTTGGCAGCCATCAAAACACCTCCACCTTTATCTTCTTCCTTTTGTTGTTCATGTATCTCCTCATGGCGCCCACTTGTTTCCTCCTGGTCACTATCACTGTAAATGGAGAATGAGCTCCTCTCCCAATCTAGAAACTCTAGTGCATCATTGTTCAAGGGATCAAGGAGTATGTATTCATCACTACTGTCTTCTGGGATGTGCTCTTCCTCAATATGAGCATTCCTCTGTAGTGCAGCTCCTAATGGAAAGAAGTCATCAATTGATGGAACCTCATCAAGGGGACCAAATTCTACTACATAATTTCCCTCCAAAGACTCGTCAAAAAGCCCACTGTCCATGGCACATAACTGTTCTTCAAGAGGAAGAACTTCTTGATGACTAGTGGACAACATTCCCACTTGATCTACTTCATCGCTCGGAAGTCCGAAACTGTATTGTTGTCCTTCTTCTATTGCTGCCCCAACATCCTCTTGAGGACTACCTTCAACTGAGTCATTAGTTGATTCGGGCTTTTGGTCTTCTTCTTCGATATGGGCAGCAAGTAGAGGAGGTTGGGCACTTGGCTTCATTGCTTGTTCTTTGACTTTCTTAATGGCTTCTTGGCATAGTTCACATGTGAATTCTGAGTGCGATGAATCATGGAGCCTGCACCAATTTGGCAATAGTAGCACCTCCAAATCCACTTGGCATTTCAGCTTTGACCAATCCCTTGCTAATCTGGAGACGAGTTGGTCATATCTTTCTACTGCCCCAAGGCTTTCAGCCTCCTCTTCTTGATTTTCAGCATCTGTGTTGGCTGTCCTAGCATATGTTGCTGCAAATCTCATTGGTTCATCTTCACCTACCAATTGCTCTTCTTCTGGAGTGGAGGACTGCCCTTGATTGGTGGAGGGAAGGCCTTCTAAATTAATTCCAATCAAATTTTCACCAAGGCACCTTGTTGTCCTTGTAAAACCCGCCTCTTCCTCTTGGTTTTCAACTTCAATGTTTGCTGCTCCAACATCAACTTGTATCAAATTTCTTGGTTCATCTTTATTTTGCTGTCCTCCGGATGTTGACAACTCTTCTGCCTCATTGGATAACTTCTCCTCATTGAGAGTTGGCTGCTCCAACTTGTTCGAACAACCCCTAGCTTGAGCGATGATTTTTGTGCATGACGAGCAAGTGAATTCAGAATGGGGTGCATTGTGAAATCTGCACCAACAAGACATTAATATTTCCTCCAATCTTGGTCTATCCTTACTGCTCAAATTTTCCTGGATCAGCTCCTTGAATGCCTTGGCTGTCATGGTTGTCAATTCTTCCTCTGAGTCTGCAAGGGCTAAAGGATGATATATTTCCCAAAAGGGAATTTCTCCCTGTAAGACCTTCTCAATTCTGTCCAAGAATATTAGACACCCCAATTCAGTATTCCTGCAAGTGCAATGGATCCAACATCTATCTGCCAATGCAAATTGCTGCAATGGATTCTTCAGTCTCTTGTTCAAATTTGTATGCAGCTGAGTGATGTCAATTTGTGCATGCTGCTCCATTTCGACTCAGCTTCTTTTGCCTTCAAAATTTTCTAATTTTTGAATTAAAGAGATCTCCTATCTCAGATTTCTTCCTGAATGTTCCTTTCTCAACTTCCAACTTTCAACTTCGTAGCCTCAACATGTCAAGCCCTCCTTCTAGCGCTAGTTCTGTTGATGTGTTTTTAATGCACCTCTCAACACAGGCAGTGTGTAGGTGCACTACCTCTCTTGAAAGACAATCTTCCACAATCCGATTGCAGAACACTATCCCAAGGTCTCTAATGTCAGGTCTTGACAGTGCTTGGAATATCTCAGTTGTTTGATGTGATTTGCTGGAATCACAAGGCGGTCTTACAGATGAGTTACAAAGCATGGAAGTTGGGTTTGCAAATGCAGTTTCAAAGTGCTGAAAGTGAATAAACAGTCGCTATTCACTCAAAACAACAAGTTGAAACTCATCAAATTCATCTGATTTAGCTTCATGGCGATGCTTTGGATCCTACTCTAACCAAGGATTAAAAAAAAATAGCAAAAGGAGAAGGGTTAAGAAAGCTATTCTAATCCTAAGCTACGAATGAACGTGAACAATGGTGGTCGCTAAAGCAGACGTGTGCTTTCTAAACTGGTTTTGCTTTGGCCAAGAGAGAAAATCCCATAAATTTGCACAAAACTAGTGCAATCTTCTAAGGACTGTAGATTTTCAAAGTGCACATGCACATCATGCACATGTAATTGAACTAAGTTGCAGCAATGAAGTAATGAGCTCAGACTAGCTTTGCAAAGCGACTCACCATCAATGAACCACAAAAAGCATGAGCTGGAAATCCATCAAATACTAAAACAACAAACACCATCACCACTCCCATTCAAGAAACTAACACTAAAACTAACATGGAAGGTGAACCATGCATACATAAAGAGCAAACTCAAAAGGAACACCCATAAATGCACACGCCACAAAATGTCTTTACATCAATTTCAACCTTACAAAATGAGAGGGCAAGCCCCTATTTATAGTTTTCCAAAGCCCAAATGAATGGCTAGGATTCACCATAATGAGTGAATCGATTCAATTACATTAGGCTTCACCTACCTCATTATCTAGCAATTTAAAATATCTTGTCTTTTCTCTGCTTTTGTCATCTAGTGACAATCATCGAGTAATTCTTTTTTTTCATTTAGTCATCACTTTCATCAGAGCTAAACTCCATCAAAGCATTATCTTTTGCTTGATGTGCTTGCAGTGTTCTTCCTTTGATCAAACGAGCCCGTCGACGATTGGAATCAATGGATTGGTGGCCCCTGATTCGGGCAGAAAGCTCCTTAGAAATCATTATCTGAAAAAAGGGGTAGGACAACTCCCTCAATGGGCCTCTTCGATAGACCTATGGAAGACTTCTTGACTCCTGCAAACACGAAGTGTCGTAAGTGCATTTATATACGAGTTAAGGAAAATGTCAATCAAACCTACAAATTCCCTGTTAGATCTATCCATGCATCATCAGAAGATCTTGATATTCATATTTGGAGCTCATTTGGACCATAAACATTAATGCGTGCTTCAAGGGTGCGAGCGCCAGAGGGTGGAAAGACGGCGGAAGAAAGCCAGAAGGCAGACAGCGGATGAAAGCCAAAACAGCTGGGAAGAAGGCGGGCTCCCGGATGTTCAAAACAGCCAGGAATGAGGCAGGCTCCCGGATGTTCAAAACAGCCGGGAAGGAGGCGA
>VDFB02000003.1:604186730-604293047 GCA_007258455.2 Sequoia sempervirens
AGACAAATGAGTACAGTGAGTGGCATATGCTATGTTATTCATAAAAAGAAAACAAAATTCTTATGTAGATTCATTTGAATTTTTATTAATTTTTAAATACTTGTTGCTATTTGTGTACCCTATAATATAGAACATTTTTTTTTGCATATGCATGCACCAGGGTAATTCTGTTACTGCAATGGTGGCATAAGCTCTTTAGGAGCAATCAATGGAATAGATCCCATATTTGCTTAAGCACCTAAAAAAAGTGTAAATAGGCCACAGCAACTAATCAATCCTAAGGCAAAAAACAACAGAGACTTGTGCTAGCACTGTTAAGTTATGGTAGAAACAATTTCTAGCTATTGTTTAATTCCAAACTAGCTATCACTTAATAGTGAAAGCGATGTAAATATTGATTTTCTAACTAAATGGGGTCATTTCATTTCCATATGCATAAGTTTATTTTGCACCATTTTGTAGCACTTACTATTACTTGTGCAATGAAGCCACATGCAAGTAGAATTCATAACTCATGGCATTTAGATACACCCAAGGAGAAATACAAATCAAGGTTGTTAGCATCCTGATAAGAAAGATGATGAGATACATCCAATTAATGTATGCCACAACATGTTATTCAATGAAGATGATTTGGATAGAAATGTTACAAATCAGAATCCTTATTGGTGTCTGAGTAATCCTCTTTTTCAAGACTTTTCAAGGAAATTGCATGCCAATACTATCAGTGAATAAGTGGAATTAGATCTTGTAATTGACTTTGTTTGATTGGTCAAATGTGTACAAGGATAGTTATAATTATTTCTTTGTTTTAACTGTTATGTATATAAATACTATTCAACAGTTATGTAATTAATTAGATATGAAATGACAAAAGGAAAAAGAAAATAAATTAATTAAGATAATTTGATTCATTAATTAATAAAGTGAATTATCGTGTAAAAGTAAAAAAATTAGAAGTTGCAAAAAAATCCTCTTTGCTTTATGCTTTAATGACAATGAGGGAGATGAAAGCAATTGTGGAGTTTAAGCTTATATCTGTAAATTGCATTTTCCTGACAGTTTGTAAAGTGCTTTTAACATATTGTCCTCATATTGTTTATAAGGTCCTATTATGGGACATGCTAACAGAACAGTGGCTCTAAAACGTGAACTATGGAACAGTTTTGCAGTAATTGAATATATGCAGTCTTTAGAGAGCTCATAAGCGCCAAGTTATTGTTAAGATGTCACATTCTACGTTGGACAAAAGACAATTGCTTGCCCAAGGGACTTGACTCTGAAGAATAGCACAGGCTGAGCACTATGAAACCCAATGTGCTTATGGACATTAAAATAAAAGAAAACTGATGAGAGAAACTATTTATTGCCTGGAGTAGCTTGTCTGCAAGTGTCCTTTTTTGGAATCATGACAACCTTTGCCCTGTCACTGTAAACTGTTGTGTAGAAAAGACATATCGACACACACATATATGTATACATATGTATATATATGTACAAATACATCCATGTAAAGACAGATTAATGCATCTATGGACATAAACATATATGCATCCATATGATTACATGCATATAGACATAAATGCACCTATACACACATACATATATGCATAAATACATATATGCATAGATATATCTAGAGTCAGATGCATGCATGCATACATGCATCTACAGAGGTCTACATAGATATGCACATAGGTGAATGCATATGCACATAGAAACATGCGCACATATATACATGCACTGACACATTAAGCGGGAAGCGATTGTGATCATGAACTAAAGCACTATGAAACACAACCCCACGATGCACATGAATAGCAAGGAACTGTGGAGAGTAACAAACTATCATTTCAGCCATAACATTTCTTGCTTAGTGGCTACAAGCTCTTCCTCAGAAGTACAGCTTACAAAACACAAAAAAACAACACACGCAAAGTAATGGGAATGCATACCAAGTAACTCAACTCTATATTAAATGACCAAAGTACCCTGGCCACGCGTGGCCTCCAAGCGACTCCACCGCCTTCACTTCGAGCCAAATGCCATTCAATGCATTTTTTTTTTCATGCATCACGTACGTCTACCCGCCAGTTTGATAAACTATGCCTCTGCTTAATTTTAATTAATCAATTTATGCACTTGTTGTTTCCTGATATTTTAATGCATTTAATCTGCATTCATGGATTACATACCTCTAGCCGCCACCTTTTAAACTATGCCTTTGCTTAAATTTATTTAATCAATTTATGCATTCGCATTTTCCTGAATTTTTAAAATGAAAATGATTTATAAAGCTACTTGGACGAATAGAAAAATAGATAAATGCTAATTTTCCAATATATAAAATAGCTCTCAAAATTCAAGCTATATAAAAAAAAAAGCAATATGTTAAATGGCGAAATGTGATTGGTTCATGCTGCTGGTTAAATGCATTCCGGGCGAATGCATAAGTAATCCTACCTACCAGTAGGAAACTTATCCTAGTGAGTGCTATTAGGTTTGTTATCTTCAATTTCAAACTCCTTTGACGCTAATGCATTTTCTTTGGTAGTAGAATATGGAGTTTGCTTTTTTTAATGGGAGGGTGGAAGAAAATGACATATACAAATAAATTTAGGCAAAGACATAGGCTAGAAAAACTGATAGCTTTTATCAATAGAAAGGAGACGTTTACAGTGACAGAGCAGGAGCTCTTGTGCTCATTGAAGGAACACCAAGAGACAAGCTACTCAAGGCAACAAATGGCTATTTTTATCTATTTTGCTTCATTATATCCCAAAAATGCAAGTTGGCTTTCACAATGCATGAAAACACATTTGTGCAAACAACTGCCAAAATTATAATTGCAATGGATGACAATGATAGTGTAATGGATACTAATAGTTCAAACATCAAAATACACCAGCTAGTTTTTTTTTAGATTCAGTGCAAACAAGTATCAATTGGAAACAGATTAACCTTACAGTCTATTTATCATAGGTTCATGAATTCCAAATGCACAAGTGCAAACATGGTTCTCCACAGGCTTTTGCAATGCATTTTAACTATATTGCTGTTTTGCACCGAGCTTAAAGAACCACTGCAATTATGGTTTTGAAACAGATTTAAATCAATGGATGTAAGTCAAGAAAGGTTCCTAGTTACACTTAATACTTGAATCATGAAGCATCATTGCTTCAAGCTAGAGCTAAAGTGCAGAGAGGGACACAAAAGCAAATTCAACAATGACACCATCAAACAAGGATTTGTTTGCTATCACTATGACTAACTATTGAACTCGATTGACTCATCAGTCAAACAACTTTATTCATTACTGACCTAACTTGTTTCAAAGCTATCTTGTTAAACTGATTAGTTAATTTCATTAATGAGTAAAAGATAGAATTGAATTAAGTTGCAGAAGCTAATTGTAAGATTGACTTGTTCGTTAATTGACTTTGATTAATGGTTCAGGGACAGATGAGACAAATTAAATTTGCATCAGCAAAATGTGAGATGGACTTATTGGCTCTTACGCCACATATACTATGACATTTCAGCTTTCATGAAATAATACCGAAAGCAATAGAATAAGCAGATGGCTTTAACATACATGAAGAGATACAATTAATATGGACAGCTATAAGCTGTTGAATATTTGTAGCATAAGGAACTGAAAAGAAGATGTTGCCAAAGATTTTGCAATTTCGGTTTATAATTGCATTTGCTTCCTTGTCTATAAAGCCTTTTCAAGAAGTTCTTTTTTTTTTTTGCATACGAATGGCCATGATTGGTTTAATTGATTTGGTGTATAGAGATGTTTTATAATTAACTATAATTAACTTTTCATCTAAGCTTTTACGTATCCCTGTATGCAACTGCGTATACATGCGTCCATGTATTTTTTGGATATGCCACTATAGCCTTGTACCAATTTACTTTGTTATATGGCTATCACATATAGTAACACTAATAAGCTCTTTCACTGTACATAGCAACTATTTTCGTAAATGCTAGGTTGAGCTTATATGTATCAGGATACATATATACTCACGCTAAAAACTACTGAATTATGGTCTCTATTTTCCCATTTTCGTAGACACGTTACTATTGCAATTAAATGTGTAAATCATTTGTGTCCAAAGAAATTAGATAAACGAATGGCAATATGTTACACAACCTTGTCCTATGTTTTCATAGTAGTTTTTTCATTGCATTTCAAGTAAACCAGAAACCAAAATTTTATTCATATTATTTCATCCATGGCATTTACAGCCTTTCCAATAATTGGCTATGACCAATCATGGAACACAATTAATTCACCAGCAAACTAGATTGATTGCTCACTGAATTAACTTGTTTGAAAGCTATCATGTTAAGCCAACTAGCTAATTTGCCACATTCAGTATGACATTTGAGTTTCAAATAAGTCCTATGCACACAAATCTGTTATCATGCTAAAGCCATGTAAACGTAGATGTTCCAATTCCATGGGACCATTTTATTTCCATTTGTCCAAGTTCATTTCATTCCATTATCAAGAACCAATAATTAAATGTTCACACCAGGTACATGCAACTAGAAAATGCAAGCAGGGTTTCAACAATGAGATCATCTAACAAGCATTTGTTTGCTATCACTATGATTAATGATAGAATTGACTTAATTTGCATGAGTCAAGTGCAAGATTGACTTGTTTGTTAATTGAATTTGATTAATGGTACGGAGACAAATGAGACAAATTAAATTGTCACCAGCACAATGTAAAACAGACTTATTAGCTGCCACGCCACATATACTATGACACTTGAGCTTTCATGAAATCACCTCACACCAGCTCCATCAAACCATGGAAGGGTTATTCAGTGGCTTCACGTATGGTTCCCTTGCCATTCAAATGAGGGCAGAAAAGTAAACAAATAAAATGTAAAGAGTGAATCTGATTAGGATGTTGAAAGACTTGTTAAATGAGAAATGGAAACTAAAACATTGAATTTGAGTTTCCATTATCTATTTTTTGTTTAATTCTTGACTACTGTTTTGTTAAACTGTAGATTGTAAAACACATGGTGTTGTAAAAACAACAACTCACTGACAGTTGTAACACACAACGTGTTGTAAAGTATTTTGTATTACTCTTGATTAGTTTTTATTGGAATTATTTTGTATTGCTATAATTAGTTTATTACTTTCTATTACTATATTTCAGTATGTACATTTCAAGGTGAAGAACATGAGACATATGCAATGCAATATCACAGGTTTAATTACCAAGGCATGGATGAGCAAGAACTTTTAGTAGATAAACGTCATGAACGTTGAGCTAATAGTATCACAGTCACCACAACATTTAAGGAAACCTATGCTCAACACTCTCTTTTCCATTATCAATTGTATTCCCAATGTCATCCATGAAGAATATCCTCAAAGATATAGAATACATGGATGCACAGGCTAAAGAAGTTCTTCATGGATCAAAGATATGGAATTCATTGATGAAAGAAATGGAAATCATGGATCAAAGCAATGGCTAATAGCAGGCTCTAGAAGTTGACAAAGTTCTTCATGGATGAAATTGGGAATAAAATTGATAATGGAAAAGGGAGTCTACACCATAGGTTTACTTAAATGTTGTGGTGACTGTCCTACTATTGGTTCAATGTTCATGACCTTCATCTACTAAAAGGTTCTCGCTTGTTTATCATGCAATATAGATTTTAGTGACTAGAGATGAATTGTGATTACTTTGAGCATTTTATTTTTTGTGATTTTGGAGATCTGTGTAGTCACAGGAGATGTTGTTGCTGTAGAGTCAATACCTGGGACCAAGCTACTTGACACATGCACCCATACACTATGACATTTGAGATTCACATAAGTCTCATGCACACAAATCTGCTATCATGGTAAAGGCATGCAAACACTGATGTTCCAACTCCATGGGGTCATTCTATTTCCATTTGTCCAAGTTCATTTCATTCCATTATCAAGAACCAATAATTAAGTGTTTAAATCAGGTACATGCAAAGTGCAATGGAAGAAAGGTTCCATAGTGCTTTAAGACATTGTTATACTGTGATTATAAATTCATATTTTAAGCTACTTTTAGTATTATTTATTCGAGCTTCTTGTTGAAGTGGAAAGGTTTCATCTGTGTTTGATAGGTATTTTGTAGAAATCCTCTTGTCCATTTTACTTCATGCATGTGAGCCCTCCAAAGTCTATTTATTATTGACTATTGCAAAGTGGTCTCATAAAAAGGGCTTTGGAACCAAAACCATCTAAACACGTGCAATGATGACAGCTTTTGAAATACAAGTGAACAGTGTGTTGCTTTGAGCTTTTCCGTTGTCATCAAAGCATAAAGAGTAGAGGGGTTCTGTTAAAAGTTGTGGTTGTTGTCCTCATAGGCATAAACCCGTATTTTAAACTACTTTTTTACTCTATGCATGTAAGCTGATAGTGTGGTGCTTTTAGCTATTCCATTGTCATCAAAGCATAAAGGATAGAGGGGTTCTGTTAAAAGTCATGGTTGCGTTCCTCGTAGGCATAAATCCGTATATTAAACTGTTTTTAGTATTATCTATTCGAATTTCTTGTTGAAATGTAAAGGTTTCATCTGCATTTCATAGGTATTATGCAGAAATCCTCTTGTTCATTTTACTTCATGCATGTGAGCCCTATAGAATTTGTATTTTTCTAATTGTTGTAAACTGGTCCCATAAAGAGAACTTTGGAACCAAAATTATGTCAACATGTGCAATAATGAGAGCTTTTCAACAATCAGTCAACAGTGTGTTGCTTTGACCTTTTTCTACTGTCATGAAAGCATAAAGGATAAAGGGATTCTGTTAAAAGTCGTGGTTGTTGTCCTCATAGGCATAAATGCAAACAATGAGAGCATAAAGAATACAGTAGAAACCTTTTTGCTGCTGGAAAGCATAAAAATTCTGTTAGATGTAGTCGTTACTGTTTTTGTATCTTGGGGTTGTAAAAAACTATGTCAAGAAATGTTGTAGAATCCAAATTACAATGTTGCCATAGAGCAGTTAAGTAATATTGCTTTTCGCTTTTTAGTCTGTCTGATACAAGAAATCCAAGTAGGGTTTCATAGTGCTTTAAGGCAATTGTATGCTTTGATTATAAATTCGTATTTTAAACTACTTTCAGTATTGTTTATTTGAATTTTTTTGTTGAAATGCGAAGGTTTCATCTGTGTTTGATAGGAATTATTGTTTATAAGATGTTGTGACATACATTAATTGGATGTATCTCATTATCTTTCTTATCAGGATGCTAACAACCTTGATTTGTATCTCTCCTTGAATGTATCTGGATGCTATGAACTATGAATTCTACTTGCATATTGCTTGGTTGTACAAGTAATACTAAGCGTTACGCAATGGTAGAAACAACAACTCATAGTATTCATATACACCCATGCACAAATACATGGTATTCAACACATTAACACGGGCATGGTTTTCTAGGGCTAGTTTGTTAGTTGCCTTTGATTAATAGTTCAAATGCACACAAAGCTAATTGCAATCATTTCTTTCTTTGAATTGCTAAGTACTTAAAGGCTAACTAGCAATTGCCAAATTATTTAGATATGGGACAATACAAGGATGAATAAGGAAATATGAACTTGCCTAAATGACCATGAATGATAGAGCTATATGGTAAAATGCTACATACACTGTGACATTTAAGCTTCAAAAACTACCAATGAACAACAAAAGCTTCAAAACTCTCATTTAACATGTAAAGGGCTGAGGAAAATCGATCTGCAAACTGATTTAGCACTTATTCTTAATTGTTTAATCACAATATGACGGGATGGCTAGCTGGCGCCATCCACAAAAAAGCATTTAAAGCAAATGCAACAACAATCTGTTATATACACACATACATACATGGCAACATAGATACATGCATTCATATATACATAATTACATGCACACATATATACATGCAAACCTGTATGCATGGATGCATACAAAGACTATGTTTCATGGGATTATTGAACAGTTAACTTGCTTTCTATATGCTTTCATATTTTACATGTGTGCTTGTGAGGACAATAACCACAATATTTGACAGTAATCCTCTATCCTTGATAACAGTTCATTGGTTCCAAAGCTCACTCTATAGGACAACTGTACATTGCCTACAAGACTCAGATGAATCCTTCATATTTCAAGGAAACATTTGAATCAATAACACTTAAGATGGTCTGAACTATGACTTTACAGTCAAAGTATCCAAATGCATTGCAACAATGTGAAACCCAAGTTCCATTTAAGATGTACAATGAAAGTAAATAGAAGGGAAAATGCATTTGCTTTAAAGTTTCTATAGCAATTTCAACAGGTTGTCTAGCCATTGTCAAAAATATGGTTTTCTATCAGCATAGTCCATCAACCTTTTTTAGGTCTAATTGCTACTTTGTTAATTGACTTTGATTGAAAGATCAAAATGTGAAATGTAGCCAAGGATAATTATAGACAACTGTACGTTGCCTCCAAGATTCAGATGAATTCTTGGTATTTCAAGGAAATGTTTGAATCGATAACACTTAGAATGATCTAAACTATGATTTTAGAATCAAAGTATCCAAACACATTGCAACAATGCAAAATCCAACTTCTATTTAAGATGCACAATGAAAGGCCAAAATGTGAAATGTGGCCAAGGATAATCATACTTATTTATCTCTTTTAATTGTTATATATTCAAAGACTAATTAGCAATCTAAACAGCTTCGCCTCTAGTCAGTTGCCATTAAATGCATTGATTTTGAATTAATGAATTATGCACCTTTAGCCAGTAGTTTTAATCAAAGCATGCATATGGATTCAGAATCAAACTCTCAAAACTTGGAAAGGTTAATTTTTTGAAACAAAGATCTACTCTTGAACCTCAAATGCTTTATTTCTATGAACCATATAGCATATGCCACTCACAATACCCAATTGCAACGACTGTCCTTGTAACAAAAAGCCATGATATGATTACAAGTATAATCAATATAGTGAGAATATTGAATTAACCTTTTTCTCTGTTTACTATATGCAATTGCAAACAAAAGAGAAGGTTCATTCTAGAAACTCACCATGTACTACTTGCTTGAAGAATTTGCCACAGCTGGACCGCCACACGACCTCTTTTCTTCCAACCAAAAGCATTGCACCATGTAAAAAGCTTTCATTAGAAAACAAAAACCATGGCTTTGTTTTTTCTGAAAGAATAGCAATTTATAGTACTCCTACTGCGATGGATACTAATAGAAAAAACCATTTAAACACTACCGAGCATTTTTCCAGGTTCAAGAGACACAAGTATAAATGCAAACAAGATTAACTACACAAACTAATTGTGACAGGTTACTGGACCACAAATCTTCTACCAATGAGCTTGACTGCTCTTTTGCATGAAGCCTCAAACTGTTCTATCAAGAATATTACTTAACTGCTCTATGGGAACATTGTAACTTGGACTCTACAACATTTTTGGCATAGTTTTTTATAACCCCAAGATACACAAACAGTGACAACGACATCTGACAAATTTTTTTATGCTTGCCGACAGGGAAAAGGTTTCTACTGCATTCTCTATGCTCCCATTGTTTGCATTTATGACTACAAGGACAACAACCACAACTTTTAACAGAATACCTCTATCCTTTATGATTTCATGACAACGGAAAAGCTCAAAGAAACACACTCTCGACTCATTGTTGAAAAGCTCTCATTGTTTTTTTGCAGCAATAAAAAAAACACAAACTCTACAGGACTACATGCATGAAGCAAAATGAACAAGAGGATTTCTACATAATACCTATCAAACAAAGATGAAACCTTCGCATTTCAACAAGAAATTCGAATAAACAATACTAAAAGTAGTTTAAAATACGAATTTATAATCAAAGTATACAATTGCCTTAAAGCACTATGAAACCCTACTTGCATTTCTTGTATCAAACAGAATAAAAAGCGAAAAGCAATATTACTTAATTGCTCTATGAGAACATTGTAATTTGGACTCGACAACATTTTTGACATAGTTTTTTATAACCCCAACATACAAAAACAGTAACGATGACATCCACCAGAATTTTTATGCTTGCCGATAGGTAAAAGGTTTGTACTGTATTCTTTATGCTCCCATTGTTTGCATTTATGCCTACGAGGACAACAACAACGACTTTTAATAGAATCCCTCTATCCTTTATGCTTTCATGACAAAGGCAAAGCTCAAAGCAACACACTGTCGACTCTTTGTTGAAAAGCTCTCATTATCGCACACGTTAACATAATTTTGGTTCCAAAGCACTCTTTATGGGACCACCTTGCAGCAATAAAAGAAATACAAACTCTACAGGGCTCACATGCATGAAGCAAAATGAGCAAGAGGATTTCTACATAATGCCTATCAAACGCAGATGAAACCTTCGCATTTCAACAAAAAAATTCAAATAAATAATACTAAAAGTAGTTTACTATACGGATTCATGCCTACGAGGACAACAACCACGACTTTTAACAGAACCCCTCCATCCTTTATGCTTTGATGACAACGGAAAAGCTCAAAGCAACACACTGTCGACTCACATGCATGAAGTAAAATGAACAAGAGGATTTTTACATAATTCCTATCAAACGCAGATGAAACCTTCGCATTTCAACAAGAAATTCGAATGAACAATACTAACAGTAGTTTAAAATACGAATTTATAATCAAAGTATACGAATGCCTTCAAGCACTATGAAACCCTACTTGCACTTCTTGTATCAAATAGACTAAAAAATGAAAACTTACCTCTTCTGACCTCAAGCAATTTGTCTCTCACTGTTCACCGTTTTAATGTATCGAAACTCTGAAAATCACCAAATTATCACCTCAAATAACTCGTTTCTGGGTCTGGACTCTGCAACTATAACATATCCTGCTCAGTCGCTAAAACTCTCCCTCAGAACACCGCTTACAGAAGACAAAAACAACACACGCAAAGTAATGGAAATGCATACCAAGTAACTCAACTCTATATTAAATGACCAAAGTACCCTGGCCACGCGTGGCCTCCAAGCGACTCCACCGCCTTCACCTCGAGCCAAATGCCATTCAATGCATTTAATTTTTTTTCATGCATCACGTACGTCTACCCGCCAGTTTGATAAACTATGCCTCTGCTTAATTTTAATTAATCAATTTATGCGCTCGCTGTTTCCTGATATTTTAATGCATTTAATCTGCATTCATGGATTACGTACCTCTAGCCGCCACCTTTTAAACTATGCCTTTGCTTAAATTTATCTAATCAATTTATGCGTTCGCATTTTCCCAAATTTTTAAAACGAAAATGATTTATAAAGCTACTCGGACGAATAGAAAAATAGATAAATGCTAATTTTCCAATATATAAAATAGCTCTCAAAATTCAAACTATACCAAAAAAAAGCAATATGTTAAATGGCGAAATGTGATTGGTTCATGCTGCTGGTTAAATGCATTTTGGGCGAATGCATAAGTATTCCTGCCTACCGGCAGGAACTAATATAATGGTGATAATAACAAGACAACGATAATGTCTAGGTATCATTTTTAGAACGAAAATGTCTAAGTATCTCATCTAGAAATAGATCCCTCACTAAGTGTTGTGTATTTTTCTATGTGTAATTACTATGCAATTCATAGAAAATCTAAAATAATAAGTATAATTAAAGTTTAATAGTATATTATAATTTTAAATAATAAGAAAATAACATAGTAAAGGATGGGATTTTTTTAATTTAGAGAAGATATAAATGGTAGAGGAGAAGATAGTAGGAGGTTGTGTTATTAGATTTAAATTTTATGAGTGATGTGTTTTTGTGTAGTATTGTTAGAGACATTAGTGTACACAATCATGTTTCGTGTACTAGTCTTGTTTGTACATTTTTTACTATTTGAAATTGCATGTCGGTGCCTTTTTTTGTGTGCTTCTCATTTTTACAATTTATGGAGCCAAAACCTAAAATCTATAACCTATGGGAACAAGGGTGCCTATTGGTTATTTAGACGATTTTCCTCTAGTCAAATTTGTGGAATGAGTTAACAACAAAATTTGAACATGTATACGTTGTCTGAAACCTTAGATCATTTAGAAGATGGGTGTGTGATAAAATAGAGGTATGTCATGGAGGTATAATATAGGTCTAATAGTTGCTCCTAAGTTCTCATGATGTTTGAGTTTGTATGTATGTTGCTTCTATGTGTTCCTAGATACTTGGTTGTGCTTAAACAATATTCATTTCTACTACATCTTTTAAGGTGAGTTAGGGTTTGTGAGGGATAACAAGTAAAATTTTGTGGTTGAGACAAATATTTTTAAATTTAAACTATATGACTATGTATGAATTTATCTAGAAGACAAGAAATTATGACATGCTAGGTCTAAAATGAGAACATGTACAATAATTAATATAAGAAGGTGTCCAAAAATAATTTAGGTTTAGTCTTAATGTAGATCATAAATTCAATGACAATAAATCTTTAATAAACCAAAAATAACTCTAAATTATATTTATAGACAAAAAAATATAAAACAAACTTAAAATTTACTAAAACTATATTTTTCATCTCTACAACAATAAATATTTTATATTTTTATCATATTAATATATGTAGTTCATTATATTTTCACATATTAATGGTGGGTGGTTAAGGAAAATACTAGTTTAGTTGATAGATCACTTGTGAAATAGGCTATACTACCTATGGATTACTTCAAGTTAAAATAACAACTATAACTAAAGTTTCATGTAGTATAGTCTTGAATGTTATGAGCGATGTATTCTTGTGTAGTATTGTTAGAGACATTAATGCTAGAACCATGTTTCATGTAGTATAGTCTTGTTTGTATATTTTTGAATATTTGAAATTGCATGTTAGTGGCATGTTTTGTGTGGTCATTCTTTTTATAACTTGTGGAGCCAAAACCTAAAATCTATAACCTATGGGAACAAGGGTGCCTATTGGTTATTTAGAAGATTTTCCTTTAGCCAAATTTTATTATTATAATTGTAGGCTTTCATATAAAGAAGACAATGGTGTGGCTTTGGTTGATTTTATCAATTCCCATTGTGAATTCTTCTTTTGGTTGGTGTTGGGTCTTGAAACCACTCCTCCAAAATCCTAGAACATAATTTATCAAGTCTATGGGTTGTCATCATGAAATAAAAACCAAGGTTTGTCCATAGATTATGGAGGGTTAAATTCTAATGAATGAGAGTCAACAAGATATCCTATAATTTTGGCTCAACTTAGATTGAGAAGGGTGTTCCTAGGGGTATACATTAATAGGTATTTAAATCAAACAAAATGGACAACAAAAAAACAACTATACCTAAATGAATACCCTAAATTTTGTCACTAAGTCAAGTATAACTAGTTGCATATAAGACCTCTATATAGCTAATAAACATATAAAAGCATGATCCACTTGAGATAAATTCTTTCATGGCTTATCATAAATGTTTCCCTAGTTATAATGTAGAATCATGAGTACACAAAATTTTCCTAATCATAAACTATAGGTTAAGGATTTTGATCATTGTTAGATAACAAGAAAGGTCAAATAGAGTTATAGCTAACAAAAATAAAAATAGTGAATATAAGCACATTATAAATAATTGGGCATAACATACAAAGAATACTTAATTATTTAGAATCAAACTGCATAAATCCATATGTAGAGAAAAAATTATACGATTTTTGTAATATTTTAAAAATATTGTCATGTTTATCAAATGGTCACTACATTCACATCAACAAGTGTGGAAATGGAGAACCTTAGCAAGGAATCAAATTCCCTTAAAGATACACAAGCAACACTAGAGACACTCAATCTAGAACAACCAATATAATTTTATCATTTAGATGCTTTAAAAATTCACCCCTTTTTTATAAATGTAATGTGCCAATAGTTTAATGAGTTTTATTTCAAATTAGCGAAGTGTGGGATGATGGTGTTGGGAAGGAACATCCTAGTTTGTGTCCTCTGGTGTGAGATTTTTTTGGCGGTTCTAGCGGTCCTACCAGGTAGGGTGTGTCTCCAAATGGCAGTCACGAGCATTGTGGGTTACCACCAGTCCCTTCCCCTGTTTCTCAAAAATTACCTTCATCGCCAAACTAGAAATATATTTTTGTGGCCTCCAAAAAGGCATCATCTACTGGTGATGGAGTCCATATTTTGCATTCTGAGGAGGGTACCACCATAAAAATAAAGGATCCTTCTATTGATTTTTCTTTGGCTAAAATGGAAAATTGTCTAATTAGTACATTTGTGGGAAGGTGTCCTAACATTGAGACTATTAGGAAATGGGCTTCCTCATGATGGCCTATGAAAGGTTTCTGTTCTATTTCTGCTCTCCCAAAGGGCCTTTTGTTGAAATGTGTGTGCCCTTGGTCTCCTTATGTTGTGTAGTGTAGCGCTTAGCTTTGTGATGTGGCTTAACCACCTCTGATGGATTCATTAAAATTGGTGGTTGTATCGAGCATTAACAGGTCAATCTTTTGGTGTAATGTCAACTGTCTGTGCAACAATTGTTATTAGAGCTTGGGTCATAGGTTCAAACCCCTCGGTTGTGCTAGGGGGATTGTTGCAAGGTGTGCGCCCTTGGTCTCCTTGCATTGTGTAGCATAGTTCTCAAGCTTGTGACATGGCTTAACTACCTCTCAAGGATTCATTAACTCTGGCAATCATATCGGACATTAACATGTCAATCTTTTGGTGCAACGACAATCATCTATGCAACACCTTTAATGCTTCAAATTTAATCTTTAGAAGGATTGTTTGGTAGCCTTGATTGGGGGTCCTTGGTTCTTTGGAAAGAAGAGTCTTTCCTTGTGCAAGTGGCACTTAGGTTTTGATCCTTTTGCTCACTTGGTGGCTGTGCTTCCTACTTGGGTTTGGCTTCTAGGTCTTCCCTTGGAATTTTGGGACAAGGAGATTATTGTTGGTTTATCCAACTATTTTAGTAACTTTCTCTCCTTGGACTATGTTACGAAGGAACAGTCTAGGCTGATGTTTGCTCATTTCTACATTAATATTAAACCAAAAAAATCTCTACCAACCTCAATTATTCCAGAGTCTAGGCTTGGTAAGTGGTCTCAAGCCATTGAATATGAAAACTCTACTATGTTTTGTCAAGTTTTTTCTTTTGTTGGCCATATTTGTAATGCCTATCCTAAAAGAGTGACTAAGGTTTCTACCCATTTGGAAAAGGGAAAGATGTTGGACCCTTAGCCCCTTGGCTTGAACATAGGAATTCTTTTCCTTTTCCGCCCAAATCAGTGGTTGTGTTGGCCTCACCTACTGGCACTGTGTTAACCCCTTTGGTTCATGTTTTGGGCAAAGAGGTTGGCCTCTTTGTGAATCCATTTTTTCCTACTCTCTCCCCTCCATGGTTCCTCTACCCTTGGAGTATGCTCTACCCATTCAGGATCCCCTCTCCCTAATTTTCTCTCAATCCCTAACTTTTGATTAGTGTATCTCTATTGAATCCCCTTTTCTTGTCTCTGAATCCCTACTGAAGGAGGCCCAAGTGGTGACCCCCCCTTTGCTAATAAAAAATTATTTGTTGGTGGATACTCAAGTGGAGATTTTGGTGCTCCCGACATCTTCCCCTATCCTAGTTATTCCTTGTGTGGCTCTTGTTATTCCCAATTTGGTGGTGTTGATGGCTTTACCTAAGGGGGTGTCCACCTTGATTTTGGATGGTTTTCCAAGCTTGCCCAAACATGTTGGTTTTAGGAAGTCGGTGGATTTTGGGACCAACTCTAAGGTTGGTAGGAAATCTTCCAAAATTACCAGAAAAAAGAATATAGCTAGAGATATTGCTAATAGGAACTAGGCGACATTAGAGTAGATCGACTCTAGAAGAAATAAGAAGTGCTGATTCTCTCATGGAACATTCAAGGGCTCAATAGTCTTCATAAGAAGCATATTGTCAGAGATGTTATTAAAAAATTCAGGCATGACATTTTACTTTTATAAGAAACTAAAATTTCTGTTGTAAATATTGAGAAATTTAGTAAATTCATTTGGCCTAATGCCTTCTACTTGGTGGTTGATGCAGAGGGGGCTTTTGGAGGGCTGGTTAAGATGTGGAAACCTTTTCTTAAGGTTTCATTGTTTTCTATGGAAATAAACTTTCTTAATGTTCATTTCTCTTGAAGTTATGATCTTCATGAATGGATCCTTTCCAATGTTTATGCGTCGAATAATTTTGTTATCAAAAGAAATAGTTTGTCTGATCTATTAGATAGTAGAATCTCCTTTCTGATTAGTCACTGGATGGTGAAGGGAGACTTTAATACCCTCCTCTTCTCCTCTAAGAATCTGAGTGGTAATATGAATTTGACTGACAATATGTTGGATTTGAATAACTTCCTTTTTGAGGGTGGTTTGTTTCATTTAGACCTTAAGGGATGTTCTTTCACCTGGTCCAACAAATGGGTTGGTGATAACCTTATTTAGGTCAGACTTGATAGATGTTTGGTGTCCTCCAATTGGGATATGTTTTCCCTTCTCACTTTATCCTCCCTCCTTAGGATTGGTTCTAATCATACCCCTTGCTCCTTCAGTGGAACACACCTCCCCCTAAGGCCAAGATCCCCTTTCGATTTGAGTTGATGTGTTCATATCACCCCCAAATTAAAGACCTCCTTTCAGAGTGGTGAAGTATTAAGGGGTAAAAGCACAAAGCTGTGTCACACTTTCAACCAACTTATCAACACAACTTAATTTAAGTATTTCTAACTAAAAATCAATTTTGGTCAAACATATGCTCTAGTAAGATTCATTCTAGCTAAGTTAGATACTTCCACAACTTTATCAACTAAAATTGTTGGCTAAAAATACATGGAGCACCAATTTGAGTCCAATTTACCAAAAAAAATAAATTATTTGAAAAAAATGAAGTTTTAATAACTCCTACTAATGTAAATGACATTTTTAAAAAATATAAAATTCCCTTTTGTAGATCCACAAGTTTAGTTTTCAAAAATATATTTATTTTAATAGTTTAATTATTATTTTTATTTTGACTAAAAGTAGGTTATCAAAACAAAATATTAGATTGATTACCATGCCAAGGAAAAATATTAAAACTTATTAAAAAAGAAAAGAAAAAAATATGACGCACTAGATAAAAGAATCTATTTCAAGATGGTATATTTTTTTCTATTTTAGATAAATATTTAATATGAAATTTGATGTTTAATGGAAACAACTATTTTTTGATTCACACACATTTTAATATTTATTTAAAAAATATATATTTATCAAAATTGGAAAAAAAAATATCCATGCACTAAAGCTTCAAGTTATAAATACACACAAAAAAATTGAATTAAAAAAAAAAAATTTCTATTAAAAGTTTTATGTCTCATGCAACTTCATTTTTTAGCATTTTATCAACAACTGAATTATAGTTTTAATTTATTAAAAATGAGTTTAATATATATATATATATATATATATATATATATACAAACATAAAATATACTAAAAAATAAATATTGAAACTAGTTTGCATCATTTTAAAATTCAAAATATATATGCTACTTTTTAGTGATTCAAGTTTAAAAGTTGGATCAGTGTTGGCTATTTCCTTTATAAAGTGTGACATAGCTTGGTGCTTTTACCCCAAGGCCTATGGCTCTACTATGTTTAGACTTCCCTTCAAGCTAAAAGCTCTCAAGGACAATCTAAAAGGGTGGAGCAAGAGTTGTTTTGGAAATATTTTTTATTAGAAAAAATATATTAAAGAGAAACTTAGACAGGTTCAAAAATATATGGAGTTGGGAGCCCTTATGGGGTTGGTTGACAAGGAAAAGACATTGCTAAGTGATCTTCACAATATCATTGAGAAGGAAGAAATTTATTGGAAGCAGAGGGTCAGGAATCAATGGCTTTGTGAGGCGGAAAAGAATACTAGGTTCTTTCACATAATCACCTCCAAGCATAGGAAGAGGAATACCATCTCTAGGAATGACTTTCACCATGTGCTTGTTGGTGTAAATAAAGTATTTTAGCTAGTTAATTCATTACTAGGGGACCTCTTTACATGTTAAGTTTACTTAGGTCCTAGGAATATTTCTAGAAGGTGTTAGTTGTCATTAGTTGTTATCTTATCTTTTGGCTTGTAACACATGTGAACCTAGGTAGTTGTGATAAGTTGTCTCATGTCATATGATTAAGACACTTGTCATAATCCTATGGCATCTTGTATCTCACCTTGGCTATATAACCAAGGGGTCTCTACTACATTATAGACACATCACATTGAATCATTGATTAATAAGAATGTAGTTTTTTAAAGAGAGATGTTAAATCTTGAAAAGTTGAGTATGCTCTTCTCTTGCATCATATGATGATCTTGAGAATAAAAAAAACTTGATAGAAATACCAGCTTTGGGGGGGTTCCATTTTTGGCTCTTTATTGCAGTTTCATATCGAAGCTTGTTGATGTAAATATGAGCTCACCATTGAGTTCAGGAGGTTTGCGATAGTTGGTTTTTCCTTTTGTTTCATCCAAATCATACATACGAGGCCAAATCTATGAGGGTTTGAAGTTGAAGAGTGGTTGCCAAATCTAGAAGGGAGCTGCAATTTTGGGTCAAATCCAACCCTGCCATCACGTCCAGAAGGGCCAAAAACCCTAAGATTGTCTATCAATTCACTGAATTTGGAGCAGTTGTTTTCTAAGGAATTTTTTTTTTGCCCAGGGAGTCGCAGGACCCCTTAGGTTGTCATAAATACACATGGTATGAATATTTTATTAAAATTCTTTGAATTTTTTTTTTTTTTTGTCAACTTTTTTATATAATTTTTTTAAAAATTATAAAGGGCCGAAAGTTTTTTATCAAATAAAAAAATAGAAAAAAATATTTTTCTGTGGAATAAATTGTTATAGTGTACCCCGCGGTACACATGGTACACATAAGGTACTGTAGACCCACAGTTACATTGTACCCGCAATCAAATCATTCAAAATTCACCTGACATTTTTCTGAATACCTACAAACTTTATAAAGCTCAATGAGCAAATTTAATAATCAATGGTTTATTAAAAAAATAGGTGAACAGTTGTAATCAAACTTGGTGTACAAGATTCCCACCGAATATTCCTACATAATATTCTCTACGATTTTGGTGGTATCTGTGATGTGCAACAAGCCATCAAAATTAAGTAGGAGAAATTGGCATATTCCATGGGCAAGGAATATTCATCTATGATGTTTGTCTAATAGTCAACTTTATGCTAGTGTTTTGTTGATGTCAAGAATACGTTAGCATTTTCAAAAATAATTTCCCCCCTCACCATTGGCAATTTTGTTTTTGCAGTCAATTTTCAAACCTTCATAACTTGCTCATTTTGACTCCTTTTTTTGAGCATTTTTTTTAATTTAGGGAAAAAATTCATACTCTTCATAGTGGCACAATCAGTTTTTGGTTTTGGTGTCTATAGTTTTTAGAAATTGTAGATTCTCATAGGTGTGGCTGCTTTGTCCTCATTTTGGGAGCTTTAGGAGCTCATATCTTGCTTCTACTACGGTAATATTTTTGAGTGAGTTTTTTTTAAAGTGCATATTTTTTTGTGTACTTTCTAGTGGTGTAATCAGTTTGATCTAAACTATTGTAAGACTTCTACTTTGAGTTTGTGGCCTATTTTTGGCCTTTGCGTGTACCAAGATCAAGACCACTTTGTTGTTCTTGGTAGTGGCAACTATAAATGCACTAAGTATAAAGTGCCAAAAAATAGATATTACTTTGGGGGTTTCATGTTTGAGTAATTTGGTGGGGTAATCTTGTAGTGGTTGATTGCATTCTTTTGCTTGGTTTGTGTTCTTGCAATGGGAAAATCACAAATTGAACTCCTAACTCCACATAATTATGCTACATGGAGAAAATTACTATGGAACTATCTCATGGGAAAAGGTCTAATAGGATATCTAAAGGAAACCATTTATCAACCTACTAATGCTAAAGAATTGGCAAGATGGGAGATTGATTGTGAGAAAACACTTGGATGCATATGTTCATTAGTCTCATTTGATTTACAATTTCATGTTGAATCATACAAAACACCTAAAGAGGCTTGGGAGGCTTTTGAAAAAGTGTATGATAAAACATATAAGATTAGGGGATATTATATTGATAATTATTTGATGGATCTTAATTCTAATTTTTTTGACCACATCCAAGACTACATCTCCAAAGTTAACCAACTAAGAACATAGTTGAAAAAATGCAACATTGATAAAGAGGATTTACAATTGATTCTTAATATATTATCCAAGCTTGGTCTTGAGTATTCAGTGTTTTTTTGTAGCTTTCATACCCATCAAATTTCTATGGGAGCATAACATGTTGGTCCTAAGTTTGATGGCTTTGTAAATCTTCTAATTCAAGAGGAAGCTAAGTTAATGAACATGGGTCTAATCAAGTCTTCCAAGTCACAAGCATTGTTGGCTAGTGAGACTAAGGAATAGAAAGAATCAGTGAATATTGATAAGAAGCAAAAAAAGAAAAAGAACAAGCCACATAAAGAATCAAAATTCCCTCCCTCTAAAGGAGAATCATCTAAGAAGAAGAGGCCTACTTGTGCATATTGCAAGAAGAATGGACATGGAAAAAACTATTGTTATAAGAAGGATATTGATGAGTTGAAACATCTTCTCTAAAAGAATCACATTTGTATGCGAGAATGATTTGATGGATCTTAATTCTAAATGTTTTGACCACATCCAAGACTACATCTCCAAAGTTAACCAACTAAGAACATAGTTGAAAGAATGCATCATTGATAAAGAGGATTTACAATTGATTCTTAATCTATTATCCAAGCTTGGTCTTGAGTATTCAGTGTTGTTTCTAGCTTTCATACCCATCAACTTTCTATGGGAGCATAACATGTTGTTCCTAAGTTTGATGACTTTGAAAATCTCCTAATCCAAGAGGAAGCTAAGTTAATGAACATGGGTCTAATCAAGTCTTCCAAGTCACAAGCATTGTTGGTTAGTGAGACTAAGGTATAGAAATAATCAGTGAATATTGATAAGAAGAAAAAAAAGAAAAGGAACAAGCCACATAAAGACATTAAATTAGCTTCCTCTTTGTATATTTTTCTTTTGATGGTGACATTATTCCTTCAGCTGTTGATCACACTTCTAGTATGAACCATGTTTCAAAGGAGACATTTGGCTTCTTGAACTTGGGAGTTCTCACATTGTTGGACTTGCCATTGCACCAAAAGATTGACATGTCAATGCCCGATACAAGCTTCAATTAAGAACCATAGGAGGTGGTTAGACCATGTCACAAACCCAAGCGCTAGTGCTGCAAGGAAGAGCAAGGGTCACACCTTGCAACAATCCCCCCTAGCAAAAGCATGGGGTTTGAACCTGTGACTAGCTCTGATACCAATTGTTGGACTTGACATTGCACCAAAAGATCGACCTGTTAATGCCCGATATAAGCTTCCGTTAAGAACCACAAGACGCAGTTAGACCATGTCACAAACCCAAGCGCTAGTGATGCAAGGAAGACCAAGGGTCACACCTTGCAACACAAATTAGATCTAGTTCTTGAGTCATGCATTCTATCTCCTCCATCTACTGTTGTAGTAGAGGATGCTTGTGACTCCATAATTTTAGTTCCTTATGATTCAGTGTAGCAAGACATACATTGTCTTCTAGAGATTGTTACTTTGGATGGCTTCTTGATAGGTATTTCAATTTTTTTTGTGGAGTCTCATATTATAGATTTGGGAGACATCATTGATCACATTCATATTCTCTTTTATGGAGAAGATCCTTCTTCGATTATTGTGAGGGAACACCTTGACCCTCTTGTTCAATCTCTACATGATCATTCTTTGCAGTTTGACATAACTATAGATCCTTTTGGACAACATTTAGAGGAGGATTCTTTATCTTCAGAGGGGATATATTTGTCTTTGGATCATGTTCTACATTCATAGCTACTAGATTCTGAATTTTCCTCTTTAGCAGTGTGGCCTAGAATGCCTGTTTGGACTGTGTCAGCTTTCGAAATTGACATGGAGACACTTGATCATGCTTCAAAGACATCACACATCCTACATAAATTCTTGGTTTTGTTTCTTCCTAAGGGGAGGATTATTGTTTGACAAGATTGGATCATCTTCAACATTCAATGTCGAGCTTCTACCATTGCAGGAGACTCAACATTGAGGGGGGGCTGCATTGTCTCTCTTCTTCTTCTCTCTTACAAGGGATATTCTTCATCTCTCTTTTGGGGAGGAGTTTTACATCCCACTGGGTTGTCTCCTTTTCTCCATTTGTGAGAGATTTAATTTGTATATTTGCATGGGTACCTAACATGGTCTCATTGTTGGGACCCATCATTGTATCTTTGTGTCATTTGCATAATTATCTGCTATTCCATAAGTTGCACTTAAGTGGGGGGTGTTGATGTAAATAAAGTCTTGTACCTAGTTAATTCATTACTAGATAAATTATTTACATGTTAAGTTTACTTAGGTCCTAGGAATCTTTCTAGAAGGTGTTAGTTTTCATTAGTTGTTATCTTATATTTTGACTTGTAACACATGTGTACCTAGGTAGTTGTGATAAGTTGTCTCATGTCATATGATTAAGAAACTTTTCATAATCCTATGACATATTGTATCTCACCTTGGCTATATAACCAAGGGTCTCTAGACATCACATTGAATCAAAATTGATAAGAATATAGTTTATTCTTGTCATATTCATATTCTTGTTAGTTGGAAAAATTTGCACCCCTTTGCCAAGTTGTGAAAGAACTCAACAAATTTGAACTAACATGGGACTACTTTTAGGTTGTGGGTATCCTATTGTGAAATAAAACCTCTAGATTATGGGTTGGCTCCCCTTTTGATGATGTCACCTAAACTATTCCACTATTTTTTCAAGGAAAAGAGTAAGAATGAGTACATAAAAAAGAAACTAACCCTATGGTGATGCACCTAATTTGATTTCTCATACCTATCAACCACTTTAACACACAATTTCATCAAAATATTAGCTTAACTTAACACAACTCAGATATTTTAACAAATCAATGCATAGGTATTTTGTAAAGAGGCTTGGTTCACTTGTCATTTTGAAGGGAAAAAGTTTCCACAACTAAAATAACTATTTCCACAACTAAAATAACTATTGAACCAGTGCACAACTTACAACTTGTAAAACATATGTTTATCCTACTTAAAGGTGGTAAAATGAGACAAACATTGAAGGAGTTACCAAAACTCACAAAAAAATTCATCAATCACCACACTACACTCAATAAAGTAGCTTCTAAGAAGGTAAAACACTGAATTTCACTAATAAAAATGGTGTTACATACTGTTGTAGAAGTTTGATAACGAGTCACAATGAAGTCTCTTGCCTCAAAAAGCTCCAAGATAAGCTAGAATTCCTGTAGAAAGAAAGAAATAACTCCCTAAAAAACTTAAGTTTGAAGATACTTAAGCAATTTTGAAAAAAACTGCCCACACAAGTCCTAGAAACCCTAAGTCGGATGCAGAATAAAGGCCAAAAAAGAACCTTCCAAAATCACTCCAAAAGGCCTCCAAAGTGCAGAAAAGTCAAGCTAAGACCCAAGTCATGCCAAAAGTGTGACAAAACTACCTCCAAATAGTCTTTTCCCTCCAAAAATAGTCAAAGACATCCCTCATGCTTTCTATATGTTGGTCAAGCATCTCCAAATTCTCCACATGCCTTCAAATTGGCTGAGTCATAGTTTTGGTGTGCAAACATGTCTTCAACCTATTCCATTATGTTTGGAAGATGTAATTCTTCAACTAAACCCCCTTAACTTACATATATCCACACATTCTTCTTTCAACTTTGCATTTAATAAAACATTTAGTTAAATGGCTCATAATTACACCATTTAAACAAATTCCTTACATTTCAAAATATGCAAAAGAAAGGCCAAGATTTAGCCCCTTGCTTCAACCACCCCTATATGCTTGGCATAAATCATTAACGACCCTTATTCATCTCCCCTTTGACTCTTCTTGAAGGCACATGCTCTATCTTGCATTATATACATTATTGAATAAGTGATTTATAATCCATCACTTAATAATGCATTTACATTTTTTAAATTAGTCTCAACCTATGCAAGAAAAAAGACATGAGTAGTCAACCATTTTGGAAGACAAGCCAAAATAAAAACATAAGGGGGACTTTCCTAGTCACTTAACATAAAATGCAAGGGTATTAAATAATTGCAAGAGTTTAAAATGAAAAGACAAAAAATGTCTTAAGAAAATCAACCAACATTTAGGGCTAAAGAAAACCCTAAAGAAAACTTGAGACTTAATTTCTTCATCTCACTTCAATCTAGTTTCTTCTATAGGCACTGCCATGGTTATCTAGGGTTTTGACTCGAGCCTCCACAGAGGTTTTACTTGGAGTTTTTACTACATTTTCATGAAGGTTCTTTTGGATTTTTCCTTTGAAGTAAACTCTGAAGAAATCATGGAGGCTGAACTGAGTAAGTCTTTATCTGCATAAACTACACTATTTTCCTCCATTGTAAAAGAAAACTTGTTTTGAGCTCACTGTACATGCAATGGTGAAAATATTTCATTTCGGTGTATTCCCTACTCCATGTTTTGAATTCTCTAGATATTTCATTCATTTACCTATAGACATTTGATATTTTCCTGTAAAAGAAAGCTCATCTTGAGCTCTATAGCTGTAAAATGAATGAATAAACTTGTTTTTTTGTGCATTCTCATGCTTGATGAACCTCTTCTATAGTGAAAGTGTAAATATTTTAGCAAAAGTGATAGGCTGTGATTTCATTTGATGCATTCTCTTCATTTTTCTTGGCAATTTTTTGGTATTTCAATGCCATGGTTGTGTGTTTCTGTAGAAACTATAAAAGAAACCCCTTACCTTTATGGCTGTGACCCCATCACTTTCTTCTGCATATTTTCTATCTACTGAAAATGGCTATGGCGTGGCCCTAGGGTTTGTTGGTAAAACATGCAAGATTATAATATGAATGAGATTTCATGAGAGAGTGATCACTGTTCCATAATAAAATGTTGCCCCATACTGAAGAAATGGTTTGTAAAAATGATCTAATGCTATTGCACAATACAACCATAACCAAAGATTCTTCACATCCTTCCCATCCCATATTCTATGGTTGTGATGGTATGTCCTCTAGATTGCTCCGTTTCTTGAAAATCAAGGGTTTTGAACAAATATTATACCCTTTTACTTGCAAGATTTGAGGGGGCTGTCACTCACATAAGACTGCCCTTAATCTACATTGCTTTGTTCTTTGATACAACATCAACACTTCTATAGACTAGGGCTCATGATGACTGTTGCCTTGATCACAATTCTACCCCTCTCATTCCTGTACTTGCTCCTTTTGTTTCTCTTTAAATTCTTATATAAGCATTTCTCATTGTTTCATTTTTTGCAAAAGCAAGGTGAATTTTTAATCTTGGTTTGCATTACTCCATACAAAATGGATGCTTCGTTATCTTTTGATGCCCCTACTATGGAATGGGGGACTTCCCTCCTCATCATTTAATCATCATTGCATGCATTCATGGTGAACTATCCTGTCATGAGATGTAGAATGATTTATTATTGTCCTGTAGCATGAGAGGTAGCATGCATTTTTCCTTTAGGATTGCCCCAATCTTCATGATTTCCCTAAAAATTCCTTGTTTCCCCCAAAGGTTTGTTATTTGGTCTTCACAAATAGCTAAGTCCTTTTGATCTTGTGCAACAACTAACACCATATCCTCTTTCTTTAATCTTGGTGGGTAGACATGTGTCACTTATGTTGGTGACCTGAAAGCTCACCATCCTAGGTGATGTGTGGCTATCCAATATGATTTAGGTGAGATGAGTTGGATAGTGTCTTTCATGCAACAATACATGACTATATTTGTTCCTTCTTTTTGCCCCATATGCCTCATGATTGCTTCAGGCATGCCTTGATTTATCCTTCATTATTTTAATAGATGCATAATTGAACTTGATGCATCTCTGAAATCATTTACTTCTTTTAATAAAATGGATCTTGGATCCACTTAAGATGACTGAAAGACATGCCCAACAAAATGTACCTTCCTTTTGACATGATGGCAGCCTATTGATTGATTCACTATAAAAAGATGAAGTTTGAATTTCTTGACAACTCACATTATGTGTTGCATCTTTTGAATTTGATAATGAAAGTTGATCAACTGGTGTAATTCCATATTGATTTAATGCATCAATATCATGTTTATCATTGATTTGATTAAGTTGTTCAATTTCCTATCCCTCTTAAAACATTAGAGGGCAGCATGCCGAGCTCTACCCTTGTGGGAGCCACATTTACCCCACATGCTATAATTAGCTAAATCAGAACAGTAACAAGACTTGTCCTAAATCTGCACAAGGAACAAACAGTTAGATAAACAAAGCATATCATAGGCATGTTTGATCACTCCTTTCTTGTTTTTAGGGACACTTATGGTATGTTTCTATTTTAATTCTTGTAGACATTAGATTACACGTTTATGGATATTTTGCATATAATTTTGATCAGGAACCTTTCATTGCTCTAACAACACCATTTTTATCTAATACAGGAAACCTAGGAGCAACGAGGAGGGTGTCAAATGAAAGTAGAGTAGCGGGAAGGATCAAGATGATGCGAGGCCAAGCCAATGGGATTCGCCATTCCACCAGGCAATGATGGGTCCCTTTTCATTTTATATGCAATTTATTTTTTGTTATCTATATGCGTATAATCTCTTCTTTATAAGGATTAGAATAGCTAGTCCCTTGGCTTGTGAGGGACATTATACACTCATGATTATCAATAAAGATTACATTTGCAATACATATTGGTTCTCTTTCTTATTTGTATGTAATTGCAAAACTGGAATAAATGCAATCTGTTTGAACAATCTCTTTTATGCATATTAATGAACTTAGCAAAATATAATGTATCTTTTAATGTTTAAATGAAAACACAAAAGAATAAACACTAAGTTACTTGATTTCAGCTAAAAGCTAAAAATCATCATGTAACATTTTTGGCAACATCTTCTATATGTTTGCTTGCAAAACATCTCGACCAGTTTCCTGAAGCTTATCCATTGGGTATTGGGTCATCTAAAAGCTCACACAACTTAAAAACAACATTGAATGTTGTTGTAACTCATCAAAACAACGTATGACACCATGCGACCTATTCAAAACACACCAAAATACCAAAGTAAAATAAATAACTGTGCAAAACAACAGTTAGGGAAATGAAAGATGCAACTAAAAACCTATTCTAACCTACCCTAACCAACAAAGAAGGTGGTCAAACAAAACCATTGACAGGTTTTGCAAAATAATACCCTTTTTTAATCAACAACTGATGCATTACATGATTATGTATTGTTGAAAGAACATGAAACACATGCAGATATTCAATAGTCTGTTTCAATGTTTCATAAAAAATGAAAATAAACTCACTTGCACCTTGATGATGATCATGCCTATTGCTGTCCTGGATGGGACAAGTGAGTTGAATCTGATCACTTTCAACTGCAACTCTAGGATCAGCTTCTTCTTCAATTGCATCTTCATACTTGGGTGCAAGCATGGCCTCTAGTACTTCAGTGGCCTCCAAACTGGATAAATGCTTGATAGGGAATCCTCGTGAAAGAATAACCTTCAAGCCAATCTTGCTAGGTTTTCTTTAATCAACTGCTTCTACAATCACAATGTCATGATGATTGGAATGAGCTATCTCATGTGATTCAAAGGAAACTATGACTGATTTGTCCACTTGGTTATGCTGCTCACACTCTTTAGATTCAATCAATGATGGCTTGGCATCAAGCGTTGAGCATAACTCCTCTACTATGCTTGAAAACATATCCTCTTCAAGTTCATGGTTAGCTCCCTCATGCGTGACATGTCCTATGTCAACTTGATAACTTTCTCCTTGAACATTTAAAGGAGTACTAATACCTTTCAAAACATACCTTTGTTGATCATGCTCCTCTTGATGGATATTCTCTTAGGTACCAAACTTTTCACCTCTCAAGACTAGGCTACCCCCATCATCCTCTTGATGAGCCAACAACCTATCAAAGTGAATTTCATCTTCTTGTTGTCCAAAATTTGATATTGGTGTTAGTACAAGCAAGGTGTCTCCATCATCATCCACAAAACTAGGAAGTTCAACAAATGAATTTGTCGTTGTCTCATCACTTTGCTGCTCAAAACTGGGCATTGAGGTTAGTTCAATCAAGCACTGCTCATCTTCACCTATAAATTCTGAAAGCCCATCAAATAAACCAACAAAAATATGAACTTGAACATCCTTTTCTACTTCAACTACTTGCTGTCCCACCTTTTTCTCCTAAAAAGATGATTGTATAATCTCCAAATTTGAAACAAATGACTCTAGATCATCCCAAAAAAGGTCATCTTCATCCTCATTTTTTATTTTTAGTGAAGGAAGATTGATTTTTACCTTATTACAGCTCAACTGAGATGTCAAAACATCAAAGTTTTGAGCCTCCTTCTACTGTATTGAAGTTGATGTGGATGTGATTCAAATTGCACTCTCTTCCTTGTTCCAAAATAATGACAATTAATCAAATGAAATAGTTAGAATATAAGAACCATCAATTATTTGTTGATCTATATCCTACTGCTCTTCATCTACAACCTCATTTTCCTCCATTATCACATTTGATTTATCATTCTCAAGTTCTTGTTCAAACAATATAACAACAACTAAAAGATTTGTTTCTTCCTCTATAAGAACCTCTTCTTTAGGCTTTTTTGGAACATAAGGGGTTGGTTGAGCCTCCTTAATGGGTTCTTCACAATGATGCACTTGTTCAATAACAGGTTCTTGAATAGAACGAGGGCTCCTAAAACTTCAAAAAGAAAATTCTCTAGGCTCCTCTACAGGTTGAGCTTGCTCAAGGACATGTTCTTGAATTGAATAAGGATTTCTAAAACTTGGAATCTAAAATTTTTTAGGCTTAAGAGGCTCACCTTGTTTGAAGCTTGGAACATTGAACTTGGCAACCTCCTATTTGGAAAATTTTAGCCTCATTTCTGAATCCTTTGCAACAAGCTGTTGAGCAAGATTCTCCTCAAATTGCCTCTTTTGTGCCTCCCATTCCTACTCATGGAGATGGGCTTGGTAAGCTTCCTGTTCCTAATGCAAATCACATTCTTGTTGACATTCAAGGCTATAATTCTATGAGTAATCATAGGCTAGACAAACCAACCGTTCTTGTTGCATATTCAATTCACTCTTTCTAAACTGCTCTTCAAAAAACATGTTTCTTATCTTGAACCTTAAATTTGGATTATGAATTTGTTTGAGCTTATCCTCAAAATTTTAAAACTCTTGAAGCTTATCATAGGGATTGATCTGTTGATTTATAAAAAAATGGCAGCCTTGGGATTGATCTTGAGCATATACTAGCTGCCATGATGATTTAGCAGGGGTGGGAGGGTGGAAAACTTGTGGAGAATATTTATAATCTCTTGTAGCAAAGGTACTTGGACTAAAAACAACTGCATTCCCATTTTGATATGGTTGCTAATTGGGTATATGAGCAACATTTTCATGAAATGAAGGGTGATAGAACATGTCCTCACAAAATGTAGACATGTTGGAGCATTCATAGAAGCTAGAAATTCATTGAAATTTATTGTAAAGCAAGAAAGATAGGTCTGATTTTTTCTAAAAATAAGTACATAACAACACTTTGTCTACCTGAAACCAGTTGTTATTCTTCTAGAGTCATTAGGTGTGTTGAAAACTTGCCTCCAAAAGGTTGAAACTACTACTGTACACACCAAATAGTAGTAACAAAATGAGTGAAATGAACTGAGAAGTAGTTCACTATCCCACTGGGCTTGCCAAAACTGTTAGTTAGCCAAATTTGCACCCCTTTTCCAAGTTGTGAAAGAACTCAGCAAATTTAGACTAACATGGGACTACTTTCAGGTTGTGGGTATCCTATTGTGTAAGAAGACCTCCAAATTATGGGCTGGCTCTCCCCTTTTGATGGTGTCACCTAAACTATTCCACTACTTTGTCAAGGAAAAGGGTAAGAAAGAGTACATAAAAATTAAACTAACCCTATGGTGATGTACCTAATTTGATTTATCAGACCTATCACCTACTTTAACACACAATTTCATCAAAAGATTAGCTTAACTTAGCACAACTAAGACATTTTAACATATCAATGCATAGGTATTTTGTAAGGAGGCTTGGTTCACTTGTCATTTTGAAGGGAACAAGTTTCCACAACTAAAATAACTATTGAACCAGTGCACAACTTACAACATGTGAAACATATGTTTATCCTACTTAAAGGTGCTAAAATGAGACAAGCATTGTAGTTACCAAAACTCACAAAAAAATTCATCAATCACCACACTACACTCAATAAAGTAGCTTCTAAGAAGGCAAAACACTGAATTTCATTAATAAAAATGGTGTTACATACTATTGTATAGGTTTGATAATGAGTCACAATGCAATCTCCTGCCTGAAAAAGCTCCAAGATAAGCTATAATGCCTACAGAAAGAAAGAACTCCCTAAAAAACTTAAGTTTGAAGATACTTAAGCAATTTTGAAAAAACTTCCCACACAAGTCCTTCTGGAAACCCTAAGTTGGATGCACCATAAAGGCCAAAAAAGAACCTTCCAAAATCACTCCAAAAGGCCTCCAAAGTGTAGAAAAGTCAAGCTAAGACCCAAGTCATGCCAAAAGTGTGACAAAATTGCCTCCAAATAGTCTTTTCCCTCCAAAAATAGTCAAAGACATCCCTTATGCTTTCTACATGTTGATCAAACATCTCCAAATTCTCCACATGCCTTCAAACTGGCCGAGTCACAGTTTTGGTGTGCAAACATGTCTTCAACCTATTCCATTATGTTTGGAAGATGTAATTCTTCAACTAAACCCCCTTGACTTACATATATCAACACATTCTTCTTTCAACTTTGCATTTAAATCAACATTGAGTTAAATGGCTCATAATTACACCATTTAACCAAATGCCTTACATTTCAAAATATGCAAAAGAAAGGCCAAGATTTAGCCCCTTGATTCAACCAACCCCATATACTTGACATAAATCATTAACAACCCTTATTCATCTCCCCTTTGACTCTTCTTGAAGGCACATGCTCTATCTTGCATTATATACATATTATTGAATAAGTGATTTATAATCCATCACTTAACAATGCATTTACATTTTTTAAATAAGTCTCAGCCTGTGCAAGAATAAAGACATGAGTAGTTGACCATTTTGGAAGACAAGGAAAAATAAAAACATAAGGGGGACTCTCCTAGTCACTTAACATAAAATGCAAGGGTATTAAATTATTGCAAAAGTTTAAAATGAAAAGACAAAAAATGTCTTAAGGAAATTGACCAACATTTAGGGTTAAAGAAAACCCTAAAGAAAACTTGAGACTTCATTTCTTCATCTCATTTCAATCTACTTTCTTCTAGAGGCGCCACCATGGTTATATAGGGTTTTGACTCGAGCCTCCATAAAGGTTTTACCTAGAGTTTTTATTGCATTTTCATGGAGGTTCTACTGGAGTTTTCCTTTGAAGTAAACTCTGAAGAAAACATGGAGGCTGAACTGAGTAAGTCTTTATCTACATAAACTACACCATTTTCCTCCATTGTAAAAGAAAAACTTGTTTTGAGCTCATTGTACATGCAATGGTGAAAATATTTCATTTTGGTGTATTCCCTGCTCCATTTTTGAATTCTCTGGATATTTCATTCATTTACTTGTAGACATTTGATATTTTTTTGTAAAAGAAAGCTCATCTCGAGCTCTGTAGCTGTAAAATGAATGAAGAAACTTGTTTTTTTGTGCATTCTCATGCTCGAAGCAACTCTTCTACAGTTAAAGTGTAAAGATTTAAGCAAAAGTGACAGGTTGTGATTTCATTTGATGCATTCTCTTCATTTTTCTTGGATTTTTTTTGGTATTTCAACGCCATGGTTGTGTGTTTTTGTAGAAACTATAAAAGAAACCCCTTACCTTTATGGCTGTGGCCCCATCACTTTCTTCTATGCATATTTTCTATCTATTGAAAATTGCTATGGCGCGGCCCTAGGGTTTGTCGGTAAAACATGCAAGATTATAATATGAATGAGATTTCGTGAGAGAGTGATCACTGTTCCGCAATAAAATGTTGCCCCATAATTAAGAAATGGTTTGTCAAAATGATTCAATGCCATTGCACATTACGACCATAACCAAAGACTCTTCACATCCTTCCCATTCCATATTCTATGGCTATGATGGTATGTTCTGTAGACTGCTCTGTTTCTTGAAAATCAAGGGTTTTGAACAACTATTATACCCTTTTACTTGCAAGGTTTGAGGGGGTTGTCAATCACATAGGACTGTCCTTAATCTACATTGATTTGTTCTTTGATACAACATCAACACTTCTATAGACTAGGGATCATGATGACTATTTCCTTGATCACAATTCTACCCCTCTCATGCCTGTACTTTGTCCTTTTGTTTCTCTTTAAATTCTTATATAAGCATTTCTCATTGTTTCATTTTTTGCAAAAGCAGGGTGACTTTCTAATCGCAGTTTGCATTCTCCATACATAATGGATACTTCCCTATCTTTTGATGCCCCTACTATGACATTGGTGACTGCCATCCTCATGATTTAATCATCACTCATGCATTCATGGTGAACTGTCCTATCATGAGATGTAGCATAATATATTATTGTCCTGTAGCATGAGAGGTAGCATGCATTTTTCCTTTAGGACTGCCCCAATCTTCATGATTTCCCTAAAAATTGCTTGCTTCCCCCAAAGGTTTGTTACTTGGTCTTCACAAACATCTAAGTCCTTTTGATCTTGTGCAACAACTAACACCATATCCTCTTTCTTTAATCTTAGTGGGTAGACATGTGTCACTTATGTTGGTGACTTGAAAGCTCACCATCTTAGGTGATGTGTGGTTGTCCAATAGGATTGAGGTGAGATGAGTTGGACAGTGTCTTTCATGCAATAATACATGATTATATTTGTTCCTTCTTGCTGCTCCATATGCCTCATGATGGTTTCAGGAATGCCTTGATTTCTCCTTCATTATTTTAATAGATGCATAATTGAACTTGATGCATCTCTAAAATCATTTACTTCTTTTAATAAAATGGATCTTGGATCCTCTTAAGATGATTGAAAGACATGTCCAACAAAATGTACCTTCCTTTTGACATGATGGTAGCCTACTGATTGATTCACTATGAAAAGATGAAGTATGAATTTCTTGAAAACTCACATTATGTGTTGCATCTTTTGAATTTGATAGTGAAATTTGATCAACTGGTGTCATTCCATATTGATTTAATGCATCAATAACATGTTTATTATTGATTTGATCAACTTGCTCAATTTTCTATCCCTCTTAAAACATCAGAGGGCAGCATGCTGAGCTCTACCCTCGTGGGAGCCACATTTACCCCACATGTTGTAATTCGCTGAATTAGAACAGTAACAAGACTTGTCCTAAATTTGCACAGGGAAGAAATAGTTAGATAAACAAAGCATATCATAGGTGTGTTTGATCACTCCTTTCTTGTTTTCAGGGACTCTTATGGTATGCTGCTATTTGAATTCTTGTAGACATTAGCTTACATGTTTATGAATGTTTTGCATATAATTTTGATCAGGGACCTTTCATTGTTACAACAACACTATTTTTATCCAATGCAGGAAACCTAGGAGCAGTGAGGAGGGTGTCAAACAAAAGTAGAGCATTAGGAAGGATCAAGATGATGCGAGGCCAAGCCAATGAGATTCATCATTCCACCAGGCAATGACGGGTCCCTTTTCATTTTATATGCAATTTATTTTTTGTTATTTATATGCGTATAATCTCTTCTTCATAAGCATTAGAATAGCTAGTCCCTTGGCTTGTGAGGGACATTATACGCTCATGATTATCAATAAAGATTACATTTGCAATACATATTGGTTTTCTTTCTTATTTGTCTGTAATTGCAAAACTGGAATAAATGCAATCTATTTTGACAATCTCTTTTATGCACATTAATGAACTTAATAGAATATAAGGTATCTTTTAATGTTTAAACGAAAACACAAAAAAATAAACACTAAGTTATTTGATTTTAGCTGGAAGCTAAAAATCAAATAACAATTCTCTCTGTGTTTTCCATTTGGTCTCTAGATCTTGACTAAATGAGATGAAATATCACAAAGATTATTCAAATATTTGTGTATAATAAATGTTAATTTTATATTTATATAATTATTATATTAATATTTATATTAAATTATTGATTATAAAACTAATATAACTATGATTGTATTGTATTTATATTATATTATTTTTTATATTTTATTATAATCAATATAATAGTACTATATAAAAATAATTATATTGAGTTGAGAGATAAATTACATATACTTAAAGAAGTTTAAAACTATAAAATAAATTTTTAAAAATTATATTAACATAAAATTTATTTATTTGTAATATTTTTTAAAATAAATATATATTTAAAAAATTTAAATTAATTTAATTAGGATAATATATTATAATAATGATTTTTTTTATTATAATATTATAAATGAAAATAAGAACGTTTTAAAAACAAATACTATATTTCTACATAACACTTTATTTTGTTTTAATCTCCAATGATACAAATTTATGAGTTTTTTTTCGTTAATTTAAAGGTCCAATTTGGAGGTATCTATTCTGAACCATTAGTCCCCTTTGACTTTCACTTATAAGTTCACTTTAAAACGATTTTGATGGACAAATGTTTCGTACGTCACTAGGAATCAAATTGTACACTTACTCAAAATGAAAATAAAATGGTGACAAATAATAAGACGATAGCAATGTCAAGGACCAAGGTATTATTTTTAGAACGATATTTTCTAAGTATCTAATCTAGAAATAGATCCTTCACTAAGTGTTGTATTGTTCTATGCATAATTACTATGCAATTCATTGAAAATCTAAAATAACAAGTATAATTAAAGTTTAATAGTATATTTTAATTTTAAATAATAAGAAAATTACATAGTAAAGGATGAGATTATTTAATTTATGTTATTAGGTTTGAATGTTATGAGTGATGTGTTCTTGTGTAGCATTGTTAGAGATATTAGTGCACACAATCATGTTTGTACAATTTTTATATTTGAAATTGCATGTTAGTGGCATATTTTGTGTGGTCATGCCTTTTATAATGTGTGGAGTCAAAACCTAAAATCTATAACCTATGGGAATAAGGGTGCCTATTGGTTATTTAAAAGATTTGTCTGTAGTCAAATTTGTGGAGTGAGTTAACAAAAAAAATTGAACATGTATACGTTGTGTGAAACCTTAGATCATTTAGAAGATAGTTGTGTGATAAAATAGAGGTATGTCATGGAGGTATAATATATTTCTAATAGTTGCTTCTAAGTTCACATGATGTCTAAATTTGTATATACGTTGCTTCTATGTGTTCCTAAATACTTGGTTGTGCTTAGCAAATATTCATTTCTATTGCATCTTTTATGCATTGATTTTACATGTTTTTGAATATTAAAGGTGAGTTAGGGTTTGCGAGGGATAGAAAGGAAAGTGTTGTGGTTGAGAAAAATATTTTTAAGTTTAAACTATTTGACTATGTATGAATTTATCTAAAAGAAAAGAAATTATGACATGCTAGGTCTAAAATGAGAACATGTGCAATAATGAATATAAAAAGGTGTCCAAAAATAATTTAGGTTTAGTCTTAATGTAGATCATAAATTCAATGACAATAAATCTTTAATAAACCAAAAATAACATTTTATAGAAAAAAAATATAAAACAAACTTAAAACTTACTAAATATGTATTTTTCATCTCTACAATAATAAATATTTTATATTTTTATCACATAGTAATACATGTAGTTTGTTATATTTTCACATATTAATGGTAGGCACAATTAAGGAAAATAGTAGTTTAGTTGATATATCACTTGTGAAATAGGTTATAAGTACCTATGGATTACTTCAAGTTAAAATTTGATTGAGTTTTTCAAGAAAATCAAGGATTCTGAGTTAGATGTGTGTTGGGAAGCAAGAGAGGAGAAATCATTTTGTTAAAAATTGTTTTAAGCTACATATTAGTACCAATAATGAGGTAGAAGCAAAAGCTCTAGCTAGGGGTTTCTATCTAGTTAAAGAAGTTGGATTAAAGAATTTTTTATATTAAAGGTGACTTAATGATATTGATAAATATCATTGGAACTCATTGCTCTAAGAATTAGAAGTGGAACAACATTATTGAGGTTTCCTAGGATGTGTTAGAAATTTTGGATTACTAAAATTGTAGGCTTTCATATAGAGAAGCCAATTGTGTGGCCCTGGTGTATTTTATCAATTCCCAATAGGAATTCTTCTTTTAGCTTAGTTTTGGGCACCTCTTATTCAGTGCACAAAATCCTACAACATGCGATGGTGGATCCCTTATTCTTGCTTTTCCTATGGATTTTATGAACCATTCAAATTCTCTTGTTAGAAATTCTCCCTCTTTGAATGAGGAAACTCGGGTTGAGATGTGCTAGAGGATTACCATATCCTTTCTCCTCAATTTGAGGATTTTTGTAATGGTGTGTATTGTATATTGACCTTCAAAGAAAAAAGAGAGGTCTTCCTAAACATGTCTTTGAGTCCCATACCTTAATTAATGGTGTGAAATTAACAAGGTTGGGATCTAGTGTTGTGTAAGATGTTGACCCTTTATATTTCTGGTTTTTATGTGGTTGTTTCTCTTTCATGAAAACTTGGCAACATTTGTACTTTTATTCAACTTATGTGTATCTTGTGTTGGTTGTTGTAGATTAGCTATAGTTATTTTTTTTCTATTCAAGTTGGAACTCATTTAGCTTTCCTTAGGCTATTATGTTGTAAAAGGGTTTGGGCCCTTTCAAAAACTCACTTTTACATTTATTAAAAAACTAGAAAGAGTCCTTTAAGGGGTCAAATTAAACCCCCATTGTATAAAAAAAATTAGAGTTGAAGTTGTGCCATTTAATTGACATCCATTCTTGTTAAGAATTATGTGATATTACTTTGATTTGTGATGGATCCCATGATTAGTTTGGTAGTTTTGGGTCTTCATTAAATATTTGGTTGGACTCACTTTCTAACCCCTCAAGGATGGGTGTTTCTTGCAAGTAACTTTGCTTTATTTTGTAGGATACCTATCTTCTAGCTGTAGTAATAGAAAAAGTAGCCTTTTTCCTTACAAGTGGTTTGGGATAATTGACATTAAAGTTGAATTAATGGTGTCTTTGAATAGTGTTGTAATGTGTTGTACACATTCACACCATTCTAGGACCTTTATTTGATTATAATATGCCTTAATTGATCCTTTGCAAGAGTGTTGTAAAGTGTTGTAACACACTTTCACACTTTTTCTAGGATTTATTTACTTAATTAAGCCTAATGGGGACCTTTTAATTAAATGTACCTAATTTGTACCTTATTTAGGTGTTGTAAATTGTTGTAACACACTTTCACATTTATCTAGGCCCCCCTTAATTAATAGTGGTTAATTGATTTTAATTGACCCTTTTAATTCAAATTTAAGCCCCCTTTTCAATAATCTATCCAGACACCCAATAATGATATTGTATGACATTTAATTTGGAAAGTTTGTTGTCCTGAAAAAATGTTGCTAGGACCCATTCACCTTTAATGGAAAATGAGCCCTCTCCACATAGGACACCCCTTTCTTTACATTTTTGAGGTGGATTTTTGTTGTACTTTCACCTCCCCAAAGCTTGGTCCTAAAAACTATGCTAGGACCCATTTGCCTTTAGTGGCGAATGGGTCCTCCCTTAATAGGACCCCTATTTTTGAATTTAATTATGGCGAGATCCTTATAATTTTAAGACCCACATTTTAGGTCGTCTTGAATTCTTTGAATTTCGGGGTTATTCTCCTAATTTAGTATAAATAAGTGGTTAATTCACATTGTTTCATACCATTATCAAGACCTAGCAATTTTGTGTAACTTCAAGAGATCAAAAGCAAGAGCATTAGATAATTTCAAGAGAGTTCATAAGGAATTTCAAGGTAGAATTCAAGTGATTATTGCAACAATTGAAAGATCATATCATTATGACAAGGTTCTAATTGTATCATTTCATGTTCATGTTTCATTATCTCATTTCATTATTTGGTTTAATTACCTACACGGGGTTTGAATGAGGTAAACCCTCATTCACTAAAAAATCAACAAGTTTATTGTCCTTGAGTGTGTGATTGCAGATTTACAGGTTGAAGAGCAAGATTATCAAAGTTGTCAAAGTTGTCATTCAAGGTGCAAGAACTCAGAAAGAGCTCTACATAACCAAATACTTCCTTCCAAAACTTGATAACAAGGATTTCAAGAGTGAAAAAATCAAATTATAGGATCTTGAAATCAGTTTTTTGAAACGCTAAAAGGACCCATTCTCCCATAAAGACAAATGAGTCCTCCATAGCTCAAAAAAAATAACTTTCTGGATAGGTACACAAATTTTTATGCTCTCAAAATATTCATCATAGTTGCTATAATAGTTAGGGTAATTTTCTGATTATTATTTGCATCTTTTGGATCTCATAATTGAATGTTTCATAGAGAAAACTAAGTGGTTAATCATCTTGATCCATTCATCTTGGTGATGAACCCTATTTTTCTATGTTTCATTTTGGTGAACTCGGCTCATTGAATATTGCAATTTTATGATTTTGAAGTCTTTCATATCATCTTAGGTTAGTGAATTATGGGAAAATGTGTGCTTTATGGCCTAGGTCATATATCACCACTCTTCTCCTATTATCATTCAAAATTCCATAGGATCCCAAATTGGATTGACTATCAACACAAAGGTGTGTCAATTCTCAACAAGGAAGACCTAGGGGGGTTCTTTAGGCTTTGAAGGGTTCACCACCAAGAAAAATCTTGGAAAAGACAACTTAACATTCAACTCACACAACCTAGCAATGAAAGCCAAATAATGAGTGCAAATGATAAAATTAAGTAACAAGTTAGGATGTATGTACCTAGTGAGTCTGAAAATGTAATGAGGATTCTAGAAATACAAAAAATGTTGTCAAAATATGCCATGGAGGAAAAAGATGCCCTTACTATTGTCTTATTCTTGCTACTTTTTTTTGGGGGAAATGCAAAATCTTCGGATGTTAGAAAAAATCTAAAAGAATCTTTGCAAAATACCTTTAGGAGGGCTAAGACGCCCTTACTATTGACTTAGTCCTGTCTTGAATTTATGAAATCTACGATGTGATCTAAGGCTCCATTTTTGTACTTCCTTCTTCTCTGATCTCAAGTTCTAAAACTTATGAATTTGGCCTATAGGTGAGTTTTCGTGAAGATGACAACCTTGTAATGCAACTTTGCACTTCAAATAATCTTCAAGTCTTCAACCTAAATCTGCAATCACAAACACACAAGAGAGAAAAACTTGTTGATTGTTGAAGTAGTGGGGAGTTTGCATTGGTCAAACCCCTTGTTGGCATAATTAAACCTTGGAATGAAATGAAATAATGGAGAATGATGAATAGAAAAATGCTATCTTGCAACTCCACCAAACCCTTGGTATGAAATCTGTAAAATTTGTATGAAATTGGCTAGCTTGGATGTAGATATTGACTTGAATTGCTTGGTTGAATCAAAACCCTACATCACAAATGTTAGCTCAAAAACACACATGATGCAAGAATATCTTTGACATGATTCTTGAATCTTGATGATGGCTCAAATGCTTGATGGTGCTCTTGAATGCTCTTGAATACTTGAATGCATGGATGCTTAGATTGCTTGTTAGATGATAAATGAGTGAAAGAACCTTGTATTTATACTTATCTATGCTTAATTTCCTGAAATTACACCACACCAAGCCAATATATAAATTCATTAATTAAAGGAGGCTAAATCCCACCAAGATTTGAAATTAAATCCCAAAAATAACTAAAAGGTTCAGGCAGCCCTAGATTGGAATCTTAGTCCCAGGAGCCACTTGAAAACCTAGGGCACATACTCCAAGGGGCCCATTGGGTCGCATTTGAAAGAGGGTATACCCAAGACCTTTGGAGGGAGAAAAAAGACAGCTAGGTGGCGTCTTTGGTCCCAGTTCAAAAATCATGGACACAACCAGAATCATTAAATTATCATTTACCCTTTGATGTTTGTTGGGATTAGCCATAAAAAGATATAATTTATTAGGGTTGTGGATGCAAAATAGGACCAATAAAGACATAAATAAGGATAAAAAAAGCAAGGCGGGCCCAAAAAAGTGTGAAAATGCAAGGTTATACATTTTCCTACACTACATTTAGCCCCCACTTTAGTGATATGATGAACTTTCTTCAAACTCACACTAAAGTAGCCAACCACACAATCAAGAGGGGTTCAAATGTACTAATTCTAGTAAGATAGGATGAAAATAACCAAGAGGGTGGCCAAGTCCCCAGGATCAAGATCCTATGGTAGACCAACATAGGCACAAAGGAACACACTTGTAGATGATATATGAAGACATAACTACAACAATAGCAAACACCATCAAAGATAGAAAAGGAAAAAGAAAGAAAAAAGAAAAATGTAACAAATCAAGCTCTGATTGGCCATCCAATGTGTTGTGGACTAGGTCTAGGCTATTTGTCCAAAAAGGTTTGCAAGTGGAATACATTGTCCAATATGAAAATAAAATGCATGCTCACAAGGGATAGTAAAGCTAGTTGTCCACTAGGTGAGCCCCAAGGGACCATATCAAAGCCATACCTCCATGAATTTAATAAGGCACAAAAAGAAAATGCACACTCACAGGGGCTAGTGAAGCTAGTTGTCCACTGGGTGAGCCCTAATGAACCATATCAAAGCCATACCTCCATGAATTTAATAAGGTACAAAAAGAAAATACATGCTTAGAAGGGCTAGTGAAGCTAGTTGTTCACTGGGTGAGCCCTGAGGAACCATATCAAAGCCATACCTCCATGACTTTAATAAGGTACAAAAAGGTAATACAACAAGAGAGAGGGATGTTCGAAGGGATTTTTCTTAGCTCATGTGAGGTCTTAATCTTAGGGGACATTATTCCTAGTGTCTCCAAGAGAGGACCAATTGAAGGATAAAATATTCACAACTTAGGTAATGTAGTGCATCACATCACCACTAAGAGGAATGTTATATGCTAAGATAGATCAGGTTCTTGAAAGACATTATTCCCAATTTCACCACAAAGAAAAAAACACATCACATGAAGTAAGAAAATCACATCAAGGAACATGAAAACAAATGCAAATGAAATCATGCCAAAATAATGCCAATGTATGCCTCCACTTTAAAGAAATTGCTAAGCACCATACTGTGAGCAATTAATTTAAAGTAGCAAAAACATGAAAAAAGAAAAAGAATAAGAGGGATTCCCCCCATAAAAACATAAGGGATCTATGGATTTGAGGTCAATATGTTCTTGCTACAATAATATTAGAGAGCTCGAAACTGTCCCCATTCCCCAAATACACATAGAACTGGAAGAATGACACAAAGAGACTAAAAAAGAAAAACATTTTGGGTCAACATGGAAGATACATAGGGTGTTTCGACACCTTGTGTCATCCCCAAAAGGAAAACACAAGACAAAAATGAAAAGATAAATGAAAATGAAAGGTAAAGACTAATGAAAAGGAAAAAATATTATGACATATGAAAGAATGAAGGTATAAATAGAGGAATGCACATAGAGAGGAAAAAATAGACATAACATCACTGGGGCATCACATTACACACATGCAATAACAAAAAAGAAAAAGAAAAAGAAATAATGAAAAATACTAGTAAGGCATAGGTGAGTCAACCTAAAGCAGGTCGTCCACCTCCCAATCTCAATTTGTATAAGTGGAAGGTAGACAACAAACCTAAGGGACAATGGCATACACATTACTAGGACAAAGCCATATACTTCTTCCCCCCACTAAGTGCAAGACAAGAATGAGCCGAGGTAGGTGATGGGAAAGGTCATGTAATAGTGAGAATAGAGTATTGGGTGATCCCACAATACTGGTTTACAATGTATGGGAGATCCTGATTTTTGCTGAAATCACATATTTTTAGAAAATATAATGATTTAAGCCTTGAAAAGTTCCATTTAAAGGATTCCAATTGAAGAGGGATTGATCAAACCACCTTAGATCAAACCCCCTTGGATAGAACCCCACTAGTTTTAAACCATACCTATAACAGAGTCTCCTTTATACCTATCAAAATGCTGATAAAAAATCACTTTGATTTACCCTTTTGGGGATCAAATGAATTCATTTAAAATTTATTTTTGTAGGTATGTATTCCTTATTATAAGATTCCAAAAGTATAATTTTAATAAATTTAATTTAATTATTATATTTATTTTTTATTTCTTGTGAATGTAGGTTTTCACCAAAAATCAAGATCTCTACCTGCACAAGTGGAAAAATAGCAGATTATCAATTTTTTTTTTGAAAAATATCATTGCACTAGATATTGAAGTCCTTGATCCAACAAAAAAATTTGAATTTCGATACATACAAAAAAAGTTATGTTGTATACATTCTACCTATGCCAAATTGTAATTGGTTTGACTTTGAAACTTGATTAAGGAAAAAATATTATGAAAAACACTATGAAACCAAATGAAAGTGCTAGATATCATAGTTAAAAATCTAAATTCAAAAAAATAGAATTTTATCCTTCATGGAAAAAAAGTTATGCATCACTCCTTAAGAATGGTGTTTACTGAAAAAAATAGTTTTCAAAGGAGATGAAAAAAGAAGTGCAATATTGATTCCAAAATTTTTGAAAAAAATATATTTAGAATCTATAGAAAAAAATTTACAAATCACTAGTTTGCATCATCTTCAAATTCCTCATGTTTTAGCCGCTATAGGTTCCTGAAAGTGAAGATTTAGTTAGAAAAAATTAGTTTAGTGTCTAGTTTGGCGAAAAATTGTAAACCAGTATTGTGGGATCACCCTATTCTATAACTATTATATGACAAAGGGTGAGTTATGTGATCACTCAATGAAAATCATTGCCATCAAAGTGAAAGTTGTTTAATACTAACTTGAATGCATGACACTCATCAATACTATGTCCAAGAGTTTTATGGTATCGATAATGTGGAACTTTTGCATCTTTAGGATATAGTATTAGCCTATTTTTTAGTGGCGGTAATGTTATTAGTTCTTTATTTAAAATTAGTTGTAGTTTCCTTTCACTTTCAGGTGGTAGAAAAGGGAACTTTAGTTTTTGTAGCTTGTAGGGCCTCTTGCGCTTGCTTGATTCACCAATTTCTTGAGTTGAAGGTTGAGGAGGAGGACCTAAGGTGATCCTATCATCCTTGTCATTATTACAAATCATTGGTTCTTTAGGAAGGACATTCATATCAGGAGGAGAATCTATGATCACTGTACCATCACTATGAAGCCTTATGTATTCTCTAGGAGCACTTATGTTGGGATGGGGATCTTGATATCCTAACCCCTTTGTGTTTTCATTAGTTGGTATTTTCTCTAGGATTTGATGAATTTCATGTTCACTTGTTGTATCACATCCTTGTTTACTCAAGATTGTGAATCCTTTTCCATATGTTTCTTCTAGATTGATTGGATTGTTTGTGACTTTGTTATCATAAAATGATTGAGTATTTGCTTGTTTAGAGGAACTAGGTTCACCTATTCTAGGGAACTTAGGTTTAATTTTTTTTTTTGATTTTATGATGTAAGTAACAAAACATCTCAAGACGTTGTATTGTAGGGGGGTTTGTTTGTGTCATGGATGTATAAAAGGATGCATTAGCTTCAAGGTTGTTAAGACAATCATTTAGGAATGTATTCATGTTGCCATTATCTTCTCCAATGATGTCAACATCACAAGGAGGACATGAGTTATGAGTTGAGTGAGCATGAGTAAGTTCAATTTCGTTAGGGTCATTACCAAAGGTAAAACTTCACACATCTACCAAATATTTCAAGGACATACAAAGCTTTCCAAAGCACATATCCATGATGCAAGATTGAATAAGTACACTTGAAATAAAAAAAATTGAAATAACAACAATTCTACAAACTATAATGGAAAACTGAAAGTAACAAACAAAAGAACATAAATGCAATTTAAAACCCTAAAAATCTAAAAGGTAAAAGTCAACAGGGACTAAGATTCCATCAAGGGCATCTAGGTCTTGTTGACAAAATTTTGAGGTTCCAGAAACTAGAACATAAAGTAAGCAACCTAGACAGGGTTCTGAGCCAAAAATCCACAGAAGGACTAAGATGCCAGTAAGGGCGTTTTAGTCCTAGTAAAGGTTTTCCCAAAAAAAACAAATTTTGGATTGGTTACAGTGTTCCCATGTTGCATACTTAGGGACATGATGTTTAGAAACATAAAAGTGTGCAAATGAATGCAAGCAAAGTGACTAATAACAAGCAATTGGATGCAAAGTTGAATGCAATTTTTTATTTTTGAGTGTAATAAAAATGTTTCTAAATGAAATTTGAATGATTAGCAATGCACTTTTTAGTTCTTCAATCAGATAAGATGATGCAAGAAAGCAAAAATGCAACCTATATGCACTTTCACTAATGTAAATATGAGAAACCCTAGATGCACTTTGACTAATGCAAGATGCAATGCAACCTAGATCTAAGACTTTAATGAACTCCAAAACAGAAAAATGAATTTCCAAAGCATCAGGTTCACCAAAATGAATAATGGGAAAAATGTGTGCTTGATGGCCTAGGTCATATAACAACACTCTTCTCCTATTATCATTCAAAAATACCCTAGGATCCCAAATTGGATTGACTATCAACACAAAGGTGAGTCAATTCTCAATAAGGAAGACCTAGGGGCTGGGGTTCTTTAGGCTTTGAAGGGTTCACCACCAAGCAAAAGCTTGGAAAATAAAACTTAACATTCAACTCACAAAACCTAGGAATGCAAGCCAAATAATTAGTGCAAATGACAAAATTAAGAACAAGTTAGGATGTATGTACCTGGGGAGTCTGAAAATGTAATTAGGATTCTGGAAATGCAAAAAATATTTTCAAAATATGCCAGGGAGGACAAAGATGCCCTTACTATTGTCGTAGTCCCACTAGTATTTTTTGAGGGAAATACAAAATCTTCAAATGTCAGGACATAATCTAAAAAAATCTTTGCAAAATACCTCTAGAAGGACTAAGTCACCCTTATTGTTGACCAATTGCAATCTTTGATTTATGAAATCTTTGAATGTGATCTTGATGCTCAATGTTCACACTTCCTTCTTCTCTGATCTCAGGTGATGAAACTTCTAGAGCTGGCTTATAAGTGAGTTTTTGTGAGGATGAGAAATTTGCAATGCAACTTCACACTTCAAATGATCTTCAAGTCTTCAATCTAAATCTATAAACAAAAACATGCAAGAGAGGAATTTTTTTTGATTGTTAGTAAATGGGGGTTTTCCTTGGTCATACCCCTTGTTGGCAATTAAACCTTAGAATGAAATGAAATAATTGAGGGAAATGTGGAATGAATAAAATGCTATGTTTCAACTCACCAAACCCTTGTTATGAAATCTACAAATTTGTATGAAGTGGCTAGCTTGGATGTAGATCTTGACTTGAATGAATGCTTGATAGATCTTGAATTGAATTGCTTGTTTGAATCAAAACCCAACATCACAAATTTTAGCTCAAAAACATAGTACATGATGCAAGAATATCTTTGATATGATGCTTGAATCTTGATTATGGCTTCAAATGCTTGATAAATTTCTCTTGAATTCTCTCTTGAATACTTGAATTCTTAGATGCTTAGATTTCTTGTTAGATGATAAATGAGTGAAAGAACCTTGTATTTATACTTATGTACATGCTTAATATTCCAAAATTATACCACACCAAGTCAACATATGAATTCATTAATTACAGGAGGCTAAATTCTACCAAGATTTGAAATTAAATCTCAAAAATAATTTAAGGGGGACTAAGATGACCTAGGTGGCATCTTGGTCCCAAGGCATAAAACCTAGAGCACATACTCCAAAAAGGGGCCCATTTAAGGTGCATTTGAAAAAAGGGTCCCAAGACCTTTGGAGGATAAAGACGCCCTAGGTGGCATCTTAGTCCCAGTCTAAAAATCAGGGACACACAACTAGAATCATTAAATTATCATTTACCCTTTGATGTTTCACAGGATTATCCATAAAAATATATAATTTATTAGGCTTGTGGATGGAAAATAGGACTGATTAAGACATAAATAGGGATAAACAAAGAAAGGTGGGCCCAAACAAGTGTGAAAATTCAAGGGTATGCATTTTCCTACACTATAGTTAGATCTTTCATTCATTTGCATTTAAATTTGCTTTGAATTAAAGATCTCATTTAGGGTTTCTTGTTTTTCATTACAATCTTGCATCTCATTTAGGGTTTAGAATTGCATTATTTTGTATTTATTAAATCTAAAATATACAAAAAAAAAATTAGTCACTTTGCATATTATTTAGATGACATAAATTTGCATTTGAAAATTAAAAAAAAATTGCATTTCAAAAGGTGTTATATAGGTCATCATTTTCCTTTCATTTCACTTGCATTAGGTTATCAAATTTTAGAAATTTCTATCATTAAATTTACAGTTTGAAATTGTGCACAAAAAGCAAATAAAACAACTAAAAAATTATAGTTTTCACCTTTTAAAACCCTGATTTGGGACCCATTTTCCCTTATTGGAAAATGAGTCCCTGTTCAAACCTGGAATACATCTTCTAGCATCTGAAAAAGACATTAAAAGTCACTCTGGCATCTGAAAAGGCATTAAAAGTCACTGAAAAATCAGCAAAAACATTTCAAAAATATTTATCTAGGGCCCATTCGCTAGTAAAGGTGAATGAGTCCTTGATCAGGCCTAAAACTACCTTGTACAACATTGAAAACCTTGTTTATATACTTCCTAAGCTTGCTGGTAACCTATAGTATAAATCTGGAAAGTTTCAGTAACTTCTATTTGATGCATCTAGGTCAAAAACGTCAATTTAGGGTGGTCATTTTTTAAATGATTTCAATAGCAACAATCATCAAATCTGAAAATGTTTACATTTCTGCATGGATAAAAATACTTTTCACTTTTGCATACACAATTTTTACATTCATAAAGATTTGCATAAGTTTGATAAAAGAGCTTTTCATTTTTGAATACACTTTTCATTTTTGAAGTCTTGCATACATTAGATAAAAGTACCTTTTGTCTTTGGATATACATTGTTTATATTTGTGAAGCATTGCATAAGATGGTTAGAAGTACTTTTCATTTTTGGTCAAAAAATGTTAGTATCTTACCTTTCTAAACATGCTAAGAAAAATTCCACCCTCACCTATTTGTGACGAAGATATTTTGGTGATATAAGATCAAACCATTGAGAGTGATGAAAGTCCTATTTGTCTCTCTTTCCTTACCTCTCCTACTAGGGAAAACATGATTGAACAAGAGAATGCTACCATTGATGAGTCCCCTACTTGTGATGAAGTTACTTTAGAAGAACCAAACATTGAATGTCATGAACATCTAGTATGTAGCTCTCCTAAAGAATCTCCTCTGAGGGAGGATACCGTGGTTTAAGCAAATGAGAAAATTGACACATGCCTTTCAAACAATTTTGATGAGGATTTTTTTGATGAAGATGATGAAGAGACTTTAGACTCTCTTTCACTAAGAGATCATGAAAATTATTCCAAGGTTATGCACATTAGATATCCATTGAAGTACTCTCCTAAGCCTAAATTCATCATTTATCCACCCTTGCAAAAACCACAAACTCAAAATAAACATGTCCCCATCTTCGAACCACCCAAAAATAATGTTTCACAACAACTAAATCACAATACCATTGCTCATACGTATAATATGAGGAACAATAAACAATAAAGAAAAACAACTCAAACATCCCTCCTATTGCCTAACCCTATCTTACCTTTCCCTCCTTGTTTTCCTTTAAAAAGCGGAAAGGAGTATAATCTTGTTGAAAACCTTAAGAATATTCTTGCTAAGATTTCCATATGGGGACTGCTTCAAACATCACCTAGTCACCATAGAATTCTTCATGAAGCTTTGCAAAAATTTACAATTCTTTCTAACACTAGTTTAAATGATGTAGTAGTGCTAGTTCAAGGAATGAATGACATGAACTTAGGAATTTTTTTTCACCAAAATGAGTTACCTCCCTTAGAAATTTAGAAGAAATATAAAGATTTCAACATAATAGTCCATGTTGGCCAAACTGCAATAAAACAAACTCTTGTTGACAATGGTTCACCCCTAAATGTATGTAGTGTGAACCTTTTGAAAGGAATTAAGATGAGTAAGAATGATATTAAACCTGATTCTTTATCTATTCATGGATTTGACGACATAGGAAAATAATCGCTCGAAGTCATCACATTACCTATTAAAGTTGGGGAAGTAACATTACAAACTCCGATCCATGTTATGCCTAATGTTATTTCTTACAAACTCCTTTTAGGGAGATTGTGGATTCATGAAATGAATGGTGTCCCCTCTACTTTGCATCGTGTCATGAAGTATGTTTATAACAACAAAGTCTACACATTAAAAGTCAATCCTGAACCCAAAAGTTGCTTGATGGTTTAAAGAGAAGGAATTTTTTTTTGAAAGCATTGGAATCCTATACACCATAAGAAGTCACAAAAGAAGAAAAAGAACACGAGAAGAAAATTGATGAAGTCACTAAGCTATTGGAAGATGATTGGGGTTCCTTAGATTTCACACCAACATTCATGTGAGAATACAAGATCATAAACAAAGACTTTGAAAAGAGAAAACAAAAAGCAGTAATGTCAACACAAAAGTGAACAAAAAATTCAAAAGCATCCACCTCAACCACCTTAGAAGAAACAAATTACACAAATTTTTTTTTTGAAGTTGATTATGAGAAACCACCAAATCCTACAGAAATGCAAAAGCTTTATGGAAAAGGTTATGAACTTGTGAAACAACTTGGTTATAGTGGAAAAGGGTGTGGTGCTAGAGAACAAGGTATCTATGTCCCTATAGATCCTAACACACAAGAAACAACTCATGGTCTTGGTTATTTTCCTATGATAGAAATACAAGCATCAAACAAGCCTTCACTTAATGTCAACAACCTTAAAAAATAATCTTCTAAGACAACTTTAATAGTAGTGCATCCTGAACAGATAGACATTAATTCTCTTGATCATTATCCTTTGAAAGAATCACTTAACATCAGTGTCATCATGCAAAAGACTAATGATTGGAGTTCATTAGATTTGACACCTTCCTTTCAAGGAGAGTACAAAATCTCGCAATCTAAAGAGTCTTATGTAAGTATGATATTTGATACTTAGCAAGAGATATCTTTGTCACAAAATAACAAAACATCCTCTACTATTGATCAATAAAGTATCTTGTTGAGACTCCTCCAAGATCATTTGATATCCCTCCCTCCAAGAACATGAAATAAATTCTATTCTAAGAGTTCATTTTGTGCATATCATAGAGTTCATGGTCATTCTACTATTGAATGCAAGGATTTGAGTAGTAAAATCCTACATCTTAAGGATTTTGGTGTTCTTCCTTATGCAGGGGGCACCTAATTCCTCTAATTGATGTTAATTTTGACTGTAGCATGCATCTCATCAATTATTTCGGCTCATCCTTGTCCTACACTAAGTCTGGGAAAGGAGTTAGGTAGCCTTGTCCTCATATGCCACTTGTTGTCTCTTTTGTCTAGTAGACCACCTTTCATGTATATATAAGAGCAAGCTTGGAATGTGATCGACATGCCTTAAGTGGGCTCGCATGTGACGTACTAAGTTTTGGGGGAAACCCCTTCCCTTTTTCATGATGTAGCTTATTGGAAACATATGACTTGGCATAGAGATTTCCAAATAAGCTCTCATGTCTTCTTCTACTTTAAAGCAATTGCTCGTGGCAATGGTGTTAGCAATTTCTTTAATGTGGGGGCATACATCGACACTCATATTTCACTATGCAATTTTCTTTATTCTTGCAATGCATCCTTTTCTTGGTGGTGTCATTGGGCTTGATTTCCTCCAATAATGTGACATTTCTTTGAATTTTCCTCTCTTGGAGACATTAGGCACAATGTTCCCTAAGATGAGACCTTACATTTGTCTTCTCTTGGAGATGTTAAGCACAATGTTCCCTAAGATGAGACCTTGCATGAATGAAGCAAAATCCCTTTGACAGAAACAATTATTTATACATATTTCATAAGTGTTTGGCATAACACAACTTGCTAAACCTTATCAAGCACAAAAACAAACTAAGAGGACCACCTAGCATAACACACCTTGCTTGTTTATGGAGCCTTCTTCATTCATAGGAACTTAGCATAACAAAGCTTGTTAAGCCCTATGGAGCATAAAAAAGCATTTTCATTGTGGCACTTTATTAAAGTTATTAGGAGGATAACTTTGGTATGGTTTGTATGATGGGAAGCCAATACATTGGCATGAAATTTATCATTATATGGTGGGAAGCTGACACATTGGCATTCCTTTCTCACTAAACCACTTCATTTGTACAACTCACCTAGTGGATAAACTAAGGTTCCACTACCCTAGAGTGAGTATACGTATTTTGGGATAAACTCACCCTGCGAACGACCTAAAGTTCTATGGCCCTAACGTGAGTAGCATGTGTTAAGGATAAACAACCACCACCTCACATTTCATTAAATCAGTTGTGCCTGATCCTTTGTTTTTGTTTATTTTTCTTGGTGTTTGACAAGGTATGATCATGTATCTTTTTTATTGCTACATACTTAAGAGTCTTGGATGTCTACTTTAATGTGTGTTTGACATGGGGTCATCCTCTCACTAAAGTGGGGGCAAAATTTAGTAACGGAAAAAGTAGCCTTTTCCCTTATTTGGTTTGGGATAATTGAAGTTACAGCTGAATTAATGGTGTCTGGGAATAGTGTTGTAATGTATTATACACATTGACACCATTCTAGGACCTTTATTTGATTAAAATATGCCTTAATTGATCCTTTGCAAGAGTGTTGTAAAGTGTTGTAACACACTTTCACACTTTTCTAAGATTTATTTATTTAATCAAGCCTAATGGGCCCATTTTAATTAAATGTACCTAATTTGTACCTTATTTAGGTGTTCTAAAGTGTTGTAACACACTTTCAAATTTATCTAGGGTCCCCTTAATTAATGGTGGTTAATTGATTTTAATTGACCTTTTTAATTCAAATTCAAGCCCCCTTTTCAAGGATCTATCTCGACACCCAATAATGATATTATATGACATTTAATTTGGAAAGTTTGTTGTCCTAAAAAATGCTGCTAGATCCATTTTCCTTTAATGGAAAGTGAGTCCTCTCCACATAGGACACCCCCTTCTTTACATTTTTGAGGTGGGTTTTTGATGTACTTTCATCTCCCCAAAGCTCAGTCCTAGAAACTATGTCAGGACCCATTCGCCTTTACTGGTGAATGGGTCATCCCTTACTAGGACCCCTATTTTTGAATTTAATTGTGGTGGGATCCTTATAATTTTAAGACCTAGATCTGAGGTCAACTTGAATTCTTCTAATTTAGTATAAATATAAGGGGTTAATTCACATTGTTTCATACCACTAACAAGACCTAGCAATTTTGTGTGACTTCAAGAGATCAAAAGAAAGAGCATTAGAGCATTTCAAGAGGACTCAAACAAAATTTCAAGGAAGAATTCAAGTGATTATTGCAACAATTCAAGGATCTTATCATCATGGAAAGGTTCTAATTGCATCATTTCATGTTCATGTTTGATTATCTCATTTCATCATTTGTTTTAATTACCTACAAGGTGCTCGGTTGAGGCAAACGCCCATTCACTAACAAATCAACAAGTTTTCTATCCTTAAGTGTGTGATTGCAGATTTATAGGTTGAAGAGCAAGATTATCAATTTTTTCAAAGTTGCAAAGTTGTCATTCAAGGTGTAAGAACATCAAAAGATCTCTACAGAACCAAATAATGCCTTCCAGAACTTGATAACAAGGATTTCAAGAGTGTAGAAATCAAAGTACAGGATCCTCAAATTAGTTTTTCAAAACCGTAAAAGGACCCATTCACCCTTGAAGGAAAATGAGTCCTCCATAGCTCAAAAACAACTTTCTAGACAGTTACAAAACTTTTTATGCTCTCAAAACATTCCTCATAGTTTCTATAATAGTTAGGGTCATTTTATAATTGTTATGTGCCTATTATTTTGCATAATTGAAGTGATTTGGCTCAGGAAAATTAGTGATCCATCATCTTGCATAACCCCATTTTGGTGGCTCCTATTTTTTGACCATATCACTAGTAATAGAACTCATCAGAGCCATTTTTGGAGGGTGAGCAACCATACCTAAATCAAAGTTAATTTGGTGAACTCAATGATACATGAAGTGATCTTAGTGAAGATTATTCATTCAATTAGAAAGTGAATTAACAATGTTTTTGATAAGATAAGCAACATTTATAGGGAATTGTACCCATTACATGAGGAGCCCATAGTGCCAAAAAGGACCAAAGTTCAACAAAACATCATAGAAACTAAATTAAAGACAAAAAAAAAAGACATAGACACAACATACTGTTAGCAGAGACCTAGCACAAAAGACCCGACCAGACCACTAAGTGTCCACACTTTCCCATTTTTGGATGAGGAGGTTAAGAACATCATCCCCAATCCAGTTGGGACCTTCACCCAGGGTATTCCTATCCACGTCCTCATTGATGACATTGGAAAGAGCGATGATCAATCTATGAATTATTTTAACAGTGAATTGAGCGAACCTATTGAATTTTCATTCCAATTTCACAACCTGCTCCTACAACTTGTCAAAATCCTTGTTGTTGACATTCTTTTATAGGGTCGTCTCATCCTCAACTACCCTGGGTTTTGAGGATTGGGTGGAATCCTCCTTAATCATTTTTTTCATGTTTGAGAAATGACTAGGGCCCTCCACAAAATCTTCCTCCACCTCCTCAACAGTTTCTTTCTTGCAATCAATTCTACCACCGTTCCTCTCTGAATCACTAGAAATATCATCCAATGAAACCCCTTTTTTGTTCTTCGCAAGTCTATGGGACCTCCTCACACTAATTTTTCCATCCCCAAATTCATCCTCGTAGACACTATGGTGTCACCTTGGAGTCTTTCTCCTCCATACTTTTTTATTCGCTGCCAGTAACTGATAACTCAACTTGGCAGTGAGTTGACGATGCTGATCCTTTTATGACTATTTTTCTTTGGATTTGTTAGAAATTTAAACAAAATATATATTTTCATAATAAAAATTTTAAATGATGGTTTTCTTTTTAAGGTCATATGGATTTTACAATAAATTATGAAAGTTCTTGTAAGGAATTACATTCTAGTAACTTCCTTGAAATCCCCCTAAATTACCTTATGAGAACTAACTCCCAAATAATTAATTATTAAGTCAAAACAAAGTTCTTTTGTTAGAATATGTAAAATTAAATTTATAACACCCTCCTTAAGGTTTATAATAAAATAAAAATAAAGAAAGAACATAAACACTATTGTTCATGGATTGACTAGAGTAGCCCATCTAGAAATTTGTAGAAGCATCTCCACCAAATCTCTTTGCTTATATAGAACACCCCAAACTTCTCATGTCCAAAAAAAATTCTAACTAATCACCAAATATTGTTAGAACACGCCAAACTACTTGTGTTGGAAAATATCCTAGTTGACCACCAAATCTTCTTAGAACACCCAAACTTCTCATCTTTGGGAAGATGTCTTGATTTTACAATGACACTTGTGAATTGAGACATACTCGACTATTCAAAATTACACTAAATTTATTTTTGAATAAAGACAGTCAATTATCCACAAGAAAAAGAACTAAACAAATATGAATTAAGACTTGTTCCACCATCCATAGTAACACTCCTCCCTTTATGGATAAAAAACTCAATCATCCAAAAATCCTAAATTTCAAAGCTCCCCCTTGCTCTATGATGTGACACACAAAAAAAGGTGCTTCTCATGCAAGGTGTTTGGTCTTGAAACCACTGCTCAAAAATTCTAGAACATAATTTATCAATTCTATGGATTGTCATCATGAAATAAAAATTGAGGTTCGTCCATAGATTATGGAGGGTTAAATGTCAATGAATGAGAGTCAATAAGATATCCTATAATTTGGCTCAACTTATATTGAGAAGGGTGTTCCAGTGGGTATACATTAATAGGTATTTAAATCAAACAAAATGGACAACCAAAAAAAACAACTATACCCAAATGAATACCCTAAAATTTGTCACTAAGTCAAGTATAACTAGTTGCATAAGACCTGTATATAGCTAATAAAAATATGCAACCAAAATCCACGTGAGATAAATTATTTCATGGATTATCATAAATGTTTCCCTAGTATTAATGTAGAATCATGAATGCCCAAAAGATATTTCTAATTGAAACATAGAAAAATAGGTTGGGGGTCCAACACATAGGATTTTATACTAAATTTGGAATGTTTCACCAAAATTACTATAAATAGAAAGGGGAAAATGGGATGTAATGAACCTACCTATTTTTTATTTCATTAAGGAAATGATATTCTCCAAGACAAAATTAAATTTCAGCCCTTAGGTGAGTCAATTCTATGGAAGATCTGACAATTTCATCTATGTGTGTGTGGATGGGGCATACAGTTCAAACAACACTTTTGGGAGATGAAAATAAAATAGTAAATGACATAAAATCTATAATTTGAGACTTTATTCATGTAAATGACGCCTAGATCTAATAGAAACAATCAATTTTTTTAATTTTTTGGATGAGTGGAAGACACTTAAAAATTGCCTAAAAAATTGGTTGTTAAGTGTCTAAAAATGACGAATGGGTCTTGAGAAAACTTTTTAAACTAAATTTTTGGGATCCTCTGAAGATAGATCTGAGTGAAATTTCCCATTGGTTTCACTCAAAAATGATGAAAAATAAATCCAAGATCTGAGTTTCCATGAACTTGACAACTTTTGTATTTTTGCACTTTAGAGATCTCCAATCTTCAATTTTCCTTCAACCTAGGACCTGCAAAACAGACACAAGAGGGATTTTTTTTTTGGTGAATGGGGGTTTGCCTTGGTCAAACCCCGTTTGGTAATTAAACCTTGAATTGAAATGAGACATGAAAGGAATAATGAATGAACAATGCAATGTTGCAACTCACCAAACCCTTGAATAAACCTTTGGAAGTCTGAAATATTGATCTTGATCTGGCATAAAATGGATTCAATGGATGTGGATCTTGATTCTTGAATGAATGCATGAATGCTTGACTTGAAACTTGAAACCTACATCATAATCTTAGCTCTAAAAAAATGCATGATGCAAGAAGAAGTTGACATGATTCTTGAAATATTGAATGCTGTAACAAATGAGAAAGAAACCTACTCTTGAATGCTCTTGATCATAATATTTTCTCTTGTGAAATCTCTTTTGAAATTCTCTAGTTGATTTGATAAAATAATCTTGTATTTATAAGTATGTATCCTTAGTTTCCTAAAAATTAAACCTTACAAGCCGAGATTGGAATATGGATTCAGGGACCAAAATAATATTTTAAATTTGGGTTCAAAGGCCTAGGGAGGACCCATTTTCCCATTGGCGAATGGGTCCTAGGTCCCTATTCCTAGAACACACATTGTTCAAGGTAAAGTGTTATGTATTGGAATTAATTAATGTTAGGATCCACCTTCAAAAAATGTAATTGATTAGGCTTGTAGATGTAAAATAGGTCTTATTAAGGCATAATTAAGTCCAATTTAATTAACAGTGCCCAAACAAAGTGTGAAAATATAAAGGAGTACTTTTTTCTACACAACATTTAGCCCCCACTTTAGTGAGAGAATGAACACAAGCACAAACTCACTCTAAAGTAAATAAATATATGTCAATAGGGGGTCAAAGTGTACAAATATTAGTGAGATAGGATGATAAAGAGCAAGGAGGTTGCGCAAGCCCCCAAGATCTAATATCCCATGGAAGACCAACATAAGAACAAAGGGAAACACACAAGATGTATGATATGTAACAAAAAGACAAGATACACATACATATAATGTCAAAGAATTAAATAAAGAAAGAAAAAGGAAAAGAAAGGAGTGGATCAAGCCTCAACTGTTTGTCCAACTCAATGTGGATCAAGCCTTAGCTATTTGTCCAAAAAATTTTACACATGAAACCCATTGTCCACTATGCAAACAACAATGCGCTCACACGGGCTAGTGAAATATGTTGTCCACTAGGTGAGCCCCTAGAAAGTGGCTAATGAGAGAGTCTTATTAGGCTCCCATTGAACTAACCATATCAGAGTTATACCTCTTGAGAAATTTGATAAGTTGCCACATAATATGAACTTCGAGCTTCATAAAGCTTAGCAAGTCGTGTTATGCTAAGCACTCATGAACAAAATGCAAATAGGATAAGAAATTTTCAAAGGGGTTTTTCTTAGTCCATGAAAGGTATCACCTTAGGGAACATCATGCCCAATGTCTCCAAGAGAAGACTAGTTTTGGAAAAAATATTCACAACTTAGGGATTGAAATCCGTAGCATTACCACTAAGAGGAATGCTATATGCTCAGAAAGGTCACAATCTTAGAGGACATCAAACCCAATGAAACTACCAAGAAGAAGAAACATCACATGAATTGAGAAGACCATGGTGCACTTTGAATAAAAAGTTCATAATTCTTAGGAGATGTATGATATCATCACTAATAAGGGACCATACAAACAATGAATGGGGGATAGTATGCCCCCCACTTAAAATGTTGACACACTTGCTATGTTGGTATTTTAAGTAGAAATATATGAAGATGTGATCCATGAAAAGAATGCACACCTCAAAAAACTAGTTATCCTTACCCCCCAATCATAGAGACAAAGACAACTACAAAGAACTATCATATTGTTGCCAAGATAGATATGGTTGCACCTAAAATTATACCACTATGAATGACAATGAGAAAGACACATAAAGCTACTAATGCCACACAATGATAAGGAATGTGGTAGGATGAAAATCAATATTAATTAGAGGAAATAGGTGATTCAACACAAGGAATATGTTGCATTGGTGGTTTTCATTGCACCAAAAGATTGACCTATCAATGCCCTATACAACCACTAGATTTATACAAGATCCATTAGAGGCAGTTAAGCCATGTCATGAACCCAAGCATTGCACTACACAAGGAGACCAAGAGACACACCATCTTGCAAAAATCCCCCTAGCACATGCAAGGGGTTCGAACTTGTGACCTCGACTCTGATACCAATTATTGTATTGGTGGTTTCCATTGCACCAAAAGATTGACTTGTCAATGCCTGATACAACCACTTGATTTATGCAAGATCCACAGGAGGCAGTTAAGCCATGTCATGAACCCAAGAGTTGCACTACACAAGGAGACAAATGGACACACCATCTTGCAACATAAGAGCACCACAATCCTTAAGATGTTGAATTTTATTACTCAAAGCCTCACATTGGTTAGTAGAATGACCATGAACTCTATGATATGCACAAAATGAACTTCTGTTGTAAAATTTCTTTCATGTTCTTAGAGGGAGAGATATCAAGTGGGCTTGGAGAAGCCTCGACAAGATACCTTCTTGTTTAATATTAGAAGACACATCTTTCTTTTGCAATAAAGATCCTCTTGCTTAAGTTACAATTTTTCATACATACACAAGACTCTTTAGATTGTGAGATTTTGTACTCTCCCTTAAAGGAGGGTGTAAAATATTCTACTAAACCCCAATCATTACTAAGAAATGTATTTGAAGATGTTATAGGAGTGTTTTTCATGATGATATTTATATTAATTGAAGATTTCTTTGTTTCTTTCATTTCTCTCGAGGGACAATAACCAAGACCACTACTTGCTTCTAGTAGTTTAGGATGCACCAAGGTTAAAGTTGTCTGAGAAAAATATTTTTTAATAGTGTTGGTATTTAGTGAAGTACTCTTTGATTCTTTTGTTTCTTTTGAGGTAAAATAACCAATACCACTTGTGGTTTCTTGTGTGTTAGGTCTATAGGGACACAAATAGCTTGTTCTCTAGCACCATATCCTTTTCCACTATAACCAAATTTTTCTATCTAGGTACCCCTCCTATTGCAATCAATATCTTGTTGATTCAGGATGCTCTTAATAACAGGGTTTGGTACATACACAATTGAGTGTCAATGCAAGATATAAAAGTGAAATTGCTTAACTGCCCTAACTACTGCAAGCACATGTTTCTCGATTTGAGAATAGTTCAGCTCATGTTTCTTTAACGGTCTACTCATAAAGGAAATAGGTGCCTAAAAATTATCTTTATTCTCTTGTAGCAACACAACAAACATTGTATGTTCTGAAGCATAGCAATAGATAATGAAATCTTTCCTAAAATCATGACTAACCAGGGTAGAAGCTTGAACAATTGCTTCTTTAATAGCTTTGAATTCTTGTTTCCCAACCTCATTACACTTAAAGGATTATTTTTTTTTCATCATTTCTGCAATGTGCTCAGTGATTTCAGAGAAGTTTGGGACAAATTTTCTCAAGAAATTTACCTGGCCAAAAAAAGACTTCACACCAGTTTGGCTCGAAGGGAGGCTTAATTGTAAAATATCTTTTACTCTTTTTGGGTCTATTCTCACACCTTATTTAGATAGAATGTGACCCAAGAGTTTTCCCCTAGTGATGAAAAAATTAGACTTTTGGGATTAAGAGAAATACCATGTTCTTTACATCTCTATAGAACTCACTCCAGATCTGGTATGTGATCTTTCCTTTCCTTGGAGAACACTATTAAATTTTCAAGATAGATGAATATGATTTTGTTTCAAAGATCACCAAAGGATAGGTCCATAGCTCACTGAAACATCGCTCCTGCATTGATAAGCCCGAATAGCATTCGATTATAAGAAAAGGTTCCCTAGGGTATGGTAAATTCTATTTTATGTTGATCCTCTTTAGCCACACTAAACTGGTTATAACTAGAGAAACCATCCAACATAGACATCATTTTTGAACCCATAGCTACTTGCAGGATATGATCCATGTTGGGAAGGGGATAGTTATCTTTCAATAAGACTTGATTTAGATTCTTGAAATCAGTGCATATCTGAATTTCTCCATTTTTATTGCGAACTAGAACAATATTTGCCACCCAGGTTGAATGATGTATGGGATATATAATTTAGGCCTTCAACATCTTGTCAATTTCTGTAAAAATTGCATTAGTGACTTTGGAGTTATAATTTCTCCACTTTTTCCAGAAGGAAACCTTTCCTTCCATCAATGGGATGTGGTACTGGAATTTTCCATTCATGAAGTTCTTTAGGTCTTCATAACACCAAGAAAAAACTTATTTATACTTGATAAGCATAGTTATCAACCTTCCCTTCTCTTCAGGTGAACAATATTTTCCAAAATAAACCATTTTAGGAGAGTCTGTATCTCCAATATTGACCGTTTCAAATTTGCTAGAGTGGTCAGTAGTTTTTCTCATCTTTCACTTTATGGAGTGGTCATGACGATCAAATAAATCTTCAAGGAAACTAGCCCCTTGGGTATTTTTTTTCCCTTTAGCATTATAATTTCATCTTTGAGGCCACCCATTTTTCCAAAAAAAAAAATCCTTATATTCATTGTCTCCTCCTTCAAAGAAGACTTGAGAAAAGGCTTCAACATTCTCTATGAAGGCTTGAATCTTGTCATCATCAAAAACTTTCCAATGATCAAAATTATTTGGAATGCTTGGCCTATAAATCAATTCAATTTTGTAAGGCTTATTTTTGAGTTTAGGATGTGGAAGCAACAAAGAGATGAAGATTGCTAATGAATCAACCTTGGAATTGAGTTTTTTGGGAATAGCTTCTATTGAGAAGGCCTCAAAACATTCAATAGCTATCTGGACTTGATATTGATAATATTTCAACCTTTCATTTTTAATGGTGAAAGCATTTCATACTTGTTTAACAATTAATTTGACATCCCCTAAAAATTTAAGTGGTTTAATTCCCATACCCCTAGCTTTGATTAACCCTAATAAAAGAGCCTCGTATTCAACAATATTGTTTGTATTAGAAAATTCCAACTTATAGGCAAAAGGAAATTGCTCACCAGAAGGAGAAATAAGAACAACTCCTACTCTCAATCTAACATTGGAACAAATTCCATCAAATTCCATCATCCATAGTTCAGGTTTTTAATCTAGAACATGTACATTATCTCCTTTCCCCTATTATGAGAAAAAAATATAGTTCCCAAACTCATTCTCCTCATATAGAATCTATGCCTTAGGGTATTCTGACTTAAGTATCATTATCTTAGCCTTAGATTTAGGCTCCAAGAACACCTTTTCTTTGCCAACTGGTATAATGGCATATGACAAGTCTAATTTTATTTCTCCTTCGAAGTCTTTGTAGAAGCTCCTGCTTAGAAGCATACCATAACTGGTTGGTATGTCTACAACCAATATGGTGAGTTTGAGCCATTTACTTGGATGAGCTACAAGTGAAATGTGAGCATCTTTAATTTTACCAAGTAGAGGAATCTATTTGGAATCCATAGAGTAACACTTCACAAAAGATCTAGTCATCTCAAGCCCCAAGGCTTTGGAAATTTTTATGGGCATGACACTATCAGAGGCACCTAAGTCAATGATGCAATTATTTACTCTGAATCCATTCACAAATAGTGATACATAAAATGGGTTAGGATTTGCATTAGAGGTGGATAGAGAAGGCATCTTACTGCTGGATGCAATGTCCGTGGCTGAACCCTGAGAACTAACCATTCCCTTGTCCAAGCTTGCATGAGATTCATAATTCCTTGGCCTAACATATTCAATTAATCTATCTAACTCAGGATTCATCCTAAAATATTCTGCTTGGGAAATTTGCACTTTAGAATTTTTTCAAAACTCTACAATATCAAAGGTCCTTGTTAAGTCTTCGATGGGTGGTACAATTGGGTTTTTAGAAGAGTTATCAACTAGACTTTGTGAGGCATTTCCACCTTTTGAAGTTGCATTAGCTTGTGTAAGTAATACTTTAGGAGGATTTGGAGTACCTTTTTGATTGGAGTGTTGATGACTTCGGGTAATAGTGGTACACATAGCATCATCTAGAGTGATATAAACATCCCCTCTTCTATAATCATCAGGTTCGAATTCCAAATATCCATTTGTACAGTCGCCATATTGATTAGATGAAGAACCCTCATTACGACCTCTTCAATAACCTCTTTGGTGGTGGTCAATTGCATAAACCTATTCATCTTAGGACAATCAACGCCATCATGATCTGATGTTAGGCAAAAAACACACATATTATTTTTCTTGTCTACGAAAGGAGCCTCGATCACCAACATCTGTTGAGTGGGAGGCAAGGGCAACATATTGTTCCTTGGTTGAAATTTTTTTCTTCTGGGAATGTCCTAATAGGGTTGGTTGCCTTTTGAAATTTGCCTCTTGAGAGAAATTACATTATTAGCTAATCTTTGGATCACAGGATTAGAGGAAGTAGTCAAAGGTGCTTTGTTAATATGGAAATCCTTCTTCCATTTACCAACTGAGATAAAATCATTCTCCAACTCAACTGCTAGTGCCTGCATAGCTTCAAGAGTATTTATTGGTTGTCTCTTTAAGAGGAGACCAATATCAAGGTGTTGCACATTTATGAAGAAACATTTTTACATTTCTAGGGAAGGTCTCTTATCAACCATAGTTCGATTCACAATCTTGTTGAACTTAGCCACAAAGTATCTCATGGACTCACTTGGTTCTTTCTTCATCTGAGTAATTGTGCTATTAAAGTCAAATCATCATCCAAAATTTTGAATCTCACCTCAAATTTACTATGCATTGTGGCCCAATTAGTAATGCCTCCATGAGGTAACTGATAAAACCATTGAGCTGCTGCATTGAATAAAGATTCTACAAATAATCTAACAACGACATCTTCTTCCTGTACAACAAGCACACCACACGCAACGAATAAAGCATCAATGTGTTCCTCTAGTGAAATTTTTCCATCCCTTTGGAATTTAGGCAAGTTCTTGTGAGAACCCTTGGGTAAATCATGTAAGTTATTTTCTATTTGCAAGGAACCGGTAGTAGCACCCTAGGGAACAGGTTGTTGATGAGCCATATTAAGGGGAAAATTTACAACAAGTAAAATAGTCCCATTTAAAATGAGTGCTTGGGAGATAAAGTGGTTTGAAGGTGTCCTAGTCAATGAAGTAGGTCTACTTCTAGCCCCAACCCTTCACCTAGAGGGAATAATATAGGAAAAGTCACTTCTTTGCAGGGTTTCAAAAATGGAATAGGAAATTCCCCTACTCCTCTAGCCCCTAGTAAATCTCTAGTTATCTAGGATTAATTGAGTTATCTATTTATTATAGCCAAATAGAGCAAACCAAATCTCCCCAGTGGAGTCACCAATTTTTTTTTGTCTAATAGATTGGGCACCTTGAGATAATATAACCTTATATCATGGAAAGGTGCTAGTAAACCAATAGCTCTAGATATTTTGTTCTTAAAAAAGAACAAATATTCTCTAAATTTTACCAAGTTACAACTCCCTCACCATATTTTCAATGAATTAAAACAATAAAATAAATGCTATGTTTTCTTTTAACCATAAAGCAGTAAAGATAAACCCAATACTAGGAAAAATCCCAAATTTTAGATGCGAGATTCAATAAATAGGGAATTAGCTCAAAGACAAATTCATTTAAATCACTTTCAGAAATAAACTATGCATTCAATACTTTTTGAGGAATGAAATTGATCATGAAGAAAAATGCATAATCCACACAAAGATGAAATATGACATTAAGATATCCTTAAAAATGAAGATTCAAGAACACAAGATTATCTTCATAAACTGTATGCACCAGGACAAACAGTAATTTCATTCACAACAAAAATGTAAATCCAAATTTCTCAGAGAGTGTCTAGAGAGTGTTAACATATGAAAATAGATACAATTAAATAGGTGAATGAGTAATCACCTCTTTTCTACTGTTCAAAATTGATCAAATTGAAAAGAGAAACAAAGAAAAGTAAAGAAACTGAATCGTCAAGATGGTGTTGCTTTACTTACAACTTATGGGGTCACCATGAGTTTCTTTCACCAGGCTTGGAAAGATTTAAGGACATGTAATGACTCTTTATGCTAAGGAATAGCTACATTTTTTATTCGCACCTTCCACATCAGATGATTGTCCTTCGCTTTCTCAAGGCAAAGTTCACAAAATTTCATGAGATCAATTGCATGAGATGTGACCAAATCTAATTCACTAAGCTTCTTCAGGTACTTGAAATTGAGTGAAGGTGAATCAAGTATTTCCTTAATTGTTCCCTAGAAATTATCTATCAAACTCCTAATGTCTATGTTGTTTCCAATATCACCTTTATCCTATAGTAACTCGAGAGCTACCAAGGTACCCCATACCTCTCGTGAAAAAATGGTGCATTCATTGATGATAACCCTAAGATTCTGTAAGCTTTGTTTAGAAATCTACAACTTCCACTCCACCCGCTTGTTCCATACCAAGCAATGGGTATTTGAATCATTAGATATAATTTGTTCTGCAAACCAATTTTTCCATATCCCAGCTTAGCATTAATTTTAATTTAGTTTGGTAACTATTCCATAGCTTTTCTTATTTTCCAATCGTAGTAATCTCCTCCCCCAAAGTAGTCTTCAAAGTATTTTTCTCCTGAAAAACACTTCATAGATTCAACAATAACAAATATTCCATTTTTTATTCAAACACTCCATTCATCCACAACCTTACTTAGGGTTTGGAAATTTTTTATTTTTATCATAGCTTCCTTCCTAACCATAATTAAGGATTCTATAGAGGAATCAACCTGGGAGAGGGGTTGAGGAACAAGTTAAAAAATTGACCCTAGACATCTAGTCAAGTCTTGGACCTGGGATTTTAATTCATTCTTACTCTCTTTATCCTTTTTTGATCATTCAACCATTCTGGCTATAGACACCTGGAAGATTTGAACATCTCCATCTCTGGTAGGGGGGCCAAGATCTATCTTGTTCACCTTGAAATCATTTATTGTTGCTTGATTGACATCCTTTTGTGCTGAAGGGGGAAAAATCTCTACTTGGAGGCTTCCTAACTCTACATCATCTATCAACCTAATAGTAGTTTTTAAATTCTTTAGTTTTGGGGCATAAGCTCTCTATAAAAATTGGCCTACCATATCTTGTTTAGGTAAATTAGGTTGTACAACCTTTTTTTCCTTAATAAGGTGTCCTCCAACTAGGTTGGAGTTACTAAGACCTTGGTAGTTTAGAAGCCTGGAGATTCAAATAATGTTCTAGCTACAAGAGGGCTGTCCCCTGTTGATGCAACTGTTTGTGACTTTTGAGGTGCACTCCTGAAAGGTGATTCATCCTAGGAAGGAGAGGAATTTGTTTGGAAAGCTCCCAAACCTTCATCTTCTTCTTCTCCTTCCTTTTCTTTTTCTAGTGAGGGCAGATTAAGGATATCCTCTTCACATGTCCGTGAGAACATATTTTTATCATGGGGATCATCAACACCATCTCCTTGAGACCCTGATGGTAATGATTGAGAGGTAGTGCTAGTTGAGTGTATGCTCATAGAGGTTTGAGAAGTACCTTCAGAAGGTTGAGTACTCCATGACCTAGTGTGAGGGTGAGACTAATCTATCATTTTCTTAGTCATCCATTCTTTTGTTTTGGCTAAAACATCAACAATTATTGCTTCAATGGTGTCTTTTTCCTTGATACTCAAATCCATGGAAAGAATAGGGTGATTTTATATTAAATATATATAAAATGGATCCACCATGTTAGACCCATCTTCAACAATGCCATGCAGACCCCATTCCAATCTAAACTTGACAATTTTATCCACAGACAATCCAACTTCTTCTTCTAACATCATATTCATCAAAACAATCAGCCCATAAGTATTCAAGACTAGGTTGATGAAATAAATTAGAGCTTAAATTCAAAATTTCCCTAACATAATTCTTCAAATCAAAAGGAAACCGTACATCAAATGTAAGAAAATTATACTTAGACAATTCCTTCTCAATGTTTAGGGCATCAGACATAGATTGGAAACTGTAAGAACCAAAGCCAATAGGAAAACTAACAGTCACCTTTTTCCTGTGTTGATATAATCTATTTAAATCTACTAATTGCTTGCATACTTCTATCACAACCCATTTATCTTTAGGATATTTTGGCATCTTGATTGGAAAACCAACATACCCACCAACTCTTCTGTAATAAAATATTTGAAATTGAATGAAGTGATTGCCATAAAAATCTACAAATTGCATTTCCTCTAGTGATAATCACATTGTAGGATGTCCCTGTATGTATCTGACCATCCTCATAGTGAAAGCATTAGTTATCCTCCTAAAATGCTAATTTTTTTTGTGAAGCTACAACTTATCGAAATAGTCATAGATAGGCACTATCCCTCGGGGTAAGTCAATAGGTCTTAAACTAGGCCAAGGTCTTGTGCTAGCGATGGCATATATTAAGTATGAAGACATGTAGAAGAACCTATTGATGGTAAAGAAAGTCATCAACTCATGCAAGTGGTCACTAATAATTTTCACCCAATCTAAGAATTTCTCTTCGCATAACATGGTTTGGATAAAGAAATACATCCATTCCTCAAATCCATGAATGTCTTCATTTCCCCTTGTCCTATGTAACAACACTATAATGTCGACCACTTCTTCCACAAAATGAGTTCTATGGAACTTCCGAGGTAATTGAAACTTACCCCTTTTAGGCTTGGCCAACCAATTTTTTTCAATTTCATTCCTGTAGACCCATTTCTTTGTAGATAATTCAATTTGAGAATTTTTTATAGTCATAGGTGAATACTCATCTTTTTATTGGATTCTCAAGCAAGACACGAAGGTGGACCTCTAGACTTTCAGAACTAGTTGATTATCTTCTATCCTAACCTCTCATGTTTGTGAACTATAGTGCCTAATGCATTCTAAGATGAGTTTAGGGCATTGCACTGCTAAAGGAAATGTGGCATCTTCGATTAACCCACTATAAATTACTTGCATGGTGATGGGTGGTAGGTTTGGTTTATCAAATTTACTTTTTATCTCTCCCAAATTTATAGGCCCAAAATGGGTATCCCTAATTTTTGGTCCCTCATAAGTTAGCCCAGACACATACTCATAGCCCATGTATTTAAATTTTTCCATGACTAAGAATTAGGGATCAAACAAGAAATTACTTGAACAATTCTGAAATAGGAACACCAATATCCTAGAAAGAAAAATTGAAGCAGGGGATATTATAAATACCTTAAATGATAGATCCTATAGCTGAAATCCTATGTCTTGCCCAACTCACCCTCAAGAAATAACATTACAATGGGAATGTTTGTCTAGCCCTTATAATATTTCTTTAAAGACCCCAAAGAAGGCACAAAAATAGATGAGCATTAATATCTCTTACTTGTCATAGGGTATGTGGAGGCAACTACTTTATCATTCATTAGAATTGTTTTCAAAATTTGAAAACAACATCTAGAAGCAGAGAAGTGGGGTGTTAAAAAAATTTCATAAAAGTGTGCTAGGTTCAAATTTAACTTCAAGATACCACCTCAATGAAAGAATAGAAGTAGCAATGAAAAAAAAAGTCTAAGTGGTAAAGTGGGGAATTACATGAATTGTACGAAATGCCATATGAGTTCGTGGAACTAGACTGAACACCGCTTGAGAAAAGACTAAGCCAATTCTAAGTAAATAAAGGACTCCCACGGTCCAAAATAAAATGAGGGGTAACACAACTATAATAGGTAATGTGATCACACCAAGTGGTTTTTTTCTTATGTTATCAAACCCATGAATAGAAAAAGAATTAAGTTCAATCTTGCTCTTATCCATTCCAAGACTATCCAAAAGGAGTAGGCTACACACATTAAGGGTTGATCCATTGTCAACAACGCTTTAATTTATCCCACATCTATTAATGATAGCTACTATCATGCGAGCTTCATTTTGTTTTTGCACTTCTAATGGAGGTAACTCATCTTGATAGAAGGTAATATCTAAGTTGACTGAGTTCATACCTTGGATTAGCTAATTAAATAATTCATGAAAAACAATTAATTGTGCAAGTTGGAAGAATTGGGAATTTTAATTAAATAATTAGAATTATTTAATCAAGTGGAGTTGTTAGCATTTAATTAAATAATTTGTCATTATTTAATAAAAAGGGGAAAATGATGAATTATAATGAATTAGTCAAATAACCTTAGTTATTTAATTAGTATGAGAATTAAATGAATTTAACTAAATAATTGGACATTATTTAATTAAATAGAGTAATTAAGTGAATTATTCTAGAAATAATGTTAATAAGAAAAATAATGTTTGTGATATACTTATGACATTTTCAGGTGTCTACATTTACCCCTCTTTGAAGTGAGGTACCTAATGCATTGCTTCAAAGAACTAATACTACTCAAATCTTTTTTTACTTTTCTTGATGCCCCACTATGCCCTAGTAGACTAAGGAATGATGGTACACTGGACCCTTGAGAGATCGAGTGGAAAAAAATAATTTTTGGTTGAGCTCGCAACATTAAATGAGATTGGTTCAATTGCATAGAGGATGAAAAATAAGTCCTAAAAGGCTCAAATATTGACTTGGATGGATAAAAATACTATAAAAATGAGTTTGAAGGTCAAAACCCTAGTTTTGGGGGAGTATATATGCTCATTTGAGTAAAATTCTAGCTCATTTGCACACTACTTTAAAAATCTAGAGACCTTAGAGAGATCCTTGTGAGAGTTAACCAAATAATACTGAAATGAAGCAATTAAACAAGCCATTGATCAAATAAATGTAATACTTCAATGAAATTCAATTAAAAACACTAAATAATTCAAATTAAAGACATGATTTAACATAATTCAAAGCATTTAAACCAAAACTAATGTGCAAATCTCCCCATTGCATTGTAGATTTGAGCAAATTTGGTGTGATGTGATGTAGATTGCTCAAACTTTCCTAGTCCATTATGAAAAAGCTCAATTCTAAGTGATTTGATAATGCTTGATTCACAAATGCTCTTAAATTGCTCAAAGTGAGTGCTCAATTTAAGATAGTAATGGTATGAAAATGGTGAATGATTATCATGTAAAGGGGTGAGGTATTTATAGATTTCCAAAATTATGATCAATGGTCAAGATGGAAAATGATGATCAAGCGATGAAATTGAATGAGAGATGAAGGAATGTATCAAAAATTGATAAAATGGTTGATAATTCATGAGACGTGGATCAAGGATTAGATCAAGGGTTCATAATCCATGAGAAACTCAATAATATCTCATAATTTTAGGAATTATGTTGGAGATATTTTGAGTTGGAGGCAAGAATTCAAATTCTAAAAGGGAATATTCCATGGGGAGTATTTTTTGTGCAAGTTGGAGGTATGGAGGAAAATTAGCTAATTAAATAATTCATGAAAATATTTTAATTATGCAAGTTGGAAGAATTAGGAGTTTTAATTAAATAATTGGAATTATTTAATCAAGTGGAACTGTTGGCATTTAATTAAATAATTTGGCATTATTTAATCAGAAAGGGGAAAAATGATGAATTATAATTAATTAATCAAATAATTTTAGTTATTTTATTAATAGGAAAATTAAATGAATTTAACAAAATAATTAGATATTATTTAGTTAAATAGAGGAATTAAGTGAATTATGCTAGAAATGATGTTAATAAGCGAAATCATGTGTGCAATCTATACTCACAAATTTTTTAGGTGTCTACAATAGACAAAATGTTTGTCTACAATTAGTAGACAAACATGAATTTCACTACCAAATTCATGTGAAAATTGAATACATAAATATCTACAATATTTTATTAGAAATATAGATCATTAAATAATTAGTAAAATTGATAACATTGTTGGTTAAAATGTAGAAATAAAACTTATAATAATATTTTTCAAGTTTGACTAGTGGAAAAATAAATAAAACAACAAAAAAGTCTAAAATTGTTGAAGAAAATCTAGTTTCCAACCTTATAAAAAATTGCTAGTTGGTCTTAAATAGAGTCTAACTCAAATATTGATAAAATTTTTGACTACATAAATGGTTACAACAATTAAATATAAATTTGAAATTTTAATGTGGACATACATGAATTTTAATACATAAGATAAACATAAGGAACAATTCATGTAGCAATGAATCCTTCATAGGATTAGTAATATGTCTATTTGCATTGCACTCTCTTAAACAATTTCCATTGTGGTGCATTGTTCATCCATGTAAACAAGCTCCTTAATTAAATGACACATTACCCTATGTAAATATTTTATTACCAACTTAATTTATAAGAATGTTTAATATTGATGTGCTAAATAGGTATCTTTAATAACTAGTTATGGAATGACACATATTTGACCTAGCACTTGGAATACTAGAAGTGTTATTTTGGAATTTTTCTTCCACATCAACCTAACATCTTGTCAAATCATGAATTTATCTAGTAGATAGTTTTATGATGCTACATATTAGGTGTGGAATTGTGTGGTGCCTTGTTAGGAAAATAAAACCTTCAAATCTAACTCTTTCATTGTGAGGAAAATTTTGCTGGTGTAATTAATTATTTAATTACACTTACATAAGTTTACTTAGGTAATATTTTAATTGCTAAGTTAATAGTTGTCATCCTTATCTTGTTGAGCTATCTTGTTGCTCAAGATAAGATTAGGGTTATGCATACTTGCTTTTATAAAGAAAATCATCTCATGTAATTATGTATTCTTTAATAATATTATTTGCACATCTTCATGCAAAGCTCTTACTTTTTTTTGCTTTTCTCTTATGTGGAAGGATTTTATGGTTTGCATGTTTGATCTTGGTTTATAACATGGTATTAGAGCCTTGATTTGTAGCCCCTTCTCAAATTTTTGAGAAAATCATTGTAGAGTTCATTCGAGATTCCTTGAGGGTTTCATGCCTTGAGTTCATCTGTGCAGCGTTTTGGAGCAAATGGGGCTTCACCATTAGATTTAGAGCGCTGGAAAAAGTCAGGATTGGCTTTTTATTTTATTCATTTTGGTCATCATTTGCCAGACCTGTGAGGGTTTTAGGCTAAATGATTTTTTGCACACTCTAGAGGTAGCTAATTTTTTGGGGCACTTTGGGCACAATTGGAGGTCACCATCGTGTTCGCAGTGGCAAAAAACCCTAAGACTGCCCTTTGTTTTGTTGATTTTGGTGAAGTTGGTCTAGAAGGATTTTTTTTTTCTAGGGAGGCCGTATGACCTCCCCAACACGCTTCTCAAGGCTCAAAAATTGATTTTTTTTTCAAAAAAGTGTGTTCTCGATTCTGCCACCGGCGCCTCCAGTGTAAAACCTACCCGCCACTGCCGTGCCATCTAGTGGCCATAGGAGAAATGGCAACCAAAGAATCGCTAGATTAGCTCAACCCCTATGGTCATTCTTTCCCAGGCCGTCAGTCACATTGGTGACCAGGTGCCCTACACCTAGCTTGCACAGACTCCTCCAACTTAATGTCAGTCTTATGTGGCATTGGGTGCTATGCGCCTAGCCTCGACCATCCCCTCTGCACTCCATTGGTTCTATGGAGGACTAGCGGCTCTACCCCAGCCCTAGCTCACTAGCCACTAGTCACGCATAGGACTAGGGGCTGAATTTTTTTTAGCCCCTTGGGGGCCCTGTAGGCCAAATTGGCCATTCTAGAGAATTTTGACAAAATCGGGCGTAACTTTTGCGTACGGTATCATTTTTTGGCAAATGAGATACTGTTGGAAAGCTGATTCTGATGCCAATCTAGTGGTGAAAATATATTTTTCTGATTTTTCTCCAGATTTATTTTTCAGGTACTTGAACTCATACGAAGTTTTTTTTGCTTCAAAGGGCATATCTTTTGACTTGGTGATCCTTTTTTTGCCATTCTTGCGGTGTTGGAAAGTTGGTTCAGTCCTCTACACAGATCTGAGGTCTATTTTTTATTTTCTATTTATGCATGTTTAAAATTCTCTCCTTTTACAATCATTGGGTTGTTGTAATAAATGAACTGAGATAAAGTTCCATCAGGGGGATTTCTTGCATAATAATCTTATTAGAGTGTAGATGCACTTTGATCTTCATCCTGTTTTTGATGTCAAATCGCATGGGTTGTATCTGGTTTCTTAGTTTCTTTTGGCCACATTTTTTCTCTAGCTTGACACATCAGATTCACATTAGTTCACACTTTAGATTGAGAGCCTATGGTTAATGATCCACATTGGGTCACATCTCAGTTTGAGGGCCACTAAATTTGTGGATAATGTTCTAGAATCTTCATGGTACTTGTTCCTATGGAAGAGTTTTAGTCATAGTTTGGCATTGACATTGAGATACATGGTTTCCATATTCTATCATCATATCATCTACTGTTGCTTCATAGATTCTAGGGTTGTTCTAGTTTGTGAGTTTTCCAGTGTTCCATGGCATCAGGTCTGCTATTGTATTATTATGATTCCACTTTGGTTTCTTGTAAATAGAAGTATCTTTCCTTGCTTGTCAGATTGTGGTTCCAATGTTACTCCATAGTGTTCTTCCAGTGCTTCTTTGCAATAGTCATCTCATTGAGGGGTAGTTTTGTCCCACTGGGTTTTCTCCTCTTTCTCTTCATTGCATTTGTACATGGGTACTTGATCAGGACTTTTTGTCGGGACCCATTCATGCTTTCTTGCATTCATCCTAGCATTTAGGTGCATGCCTTTATAGTCTCCCTAAGTTTCACTTATGGGGGGGTGTTGGTGTAATTAATTATTTAATTACACTTGCATAAGTTTACTTAGGTAATATTTTAATTCCTAAGTTAATAGTTATCATCCTTATGTTGTTGAGATATCTTGTTGCTCAAGATAAGATTAGGGTTATGCATACTTGATTTTACAAATAAAATCATCTCATGTAATTATGAATTCTTGAATAATATTATTTGTACATCTTCATGCAAAGCTCTTTCTTTTTCTGTTTTTCTCTTCTGTGGAAGGCTTTTTTGGTTTGCATGTCTGATCTTAGTTTCTAACAAATTTTAAATTAAATAAATGGTTTGTAACATTATTCTCCTTCTACTTGTGCCAATAATTAGCACATAAGCAATATAAATTACTAAAAGACAATGAAGAGGGTATTAAACTTCTATTATCAATTTAAAAAATTGGGCCATAGTGATTATGTGAACAAGAAATATAAAAAAGGTGAGACAAGGAATTAAATAATGAAATAAAATCCTATTCTACACCTAAGATGTACCTTTGATTGGAATTAAATAAGTATTGCACCCAATTTTGAGAAGCCTTCCAAGAGACCTCCCAAAACCTCTTGTTGTACATATAATAATGTGTTTAGTGGTTGTGGTTAAAATATTTGATTGATATGTGGGTTGCTATTTAAATGAACAACATGACTTAGAATTTACCACACTTGTTCTAAGAATTCCTTGAGGATTTCTCTAAGGATGATATGACAAGAGGATATCACACATGTGCAAGAGTTACATGTGTAAAATGGAGAGTGTAGATATTTTAGGATAAATTGATGACTATGACTTGATGAGAAATTTTTTACGTAATTGGGATGGATGTGATAAATGATTAATTATGTTAGTCATTCTTTGACTTATGAAAGTGGATTAATTAGTCAACTAATTAATCGAGGGGTGACTTTTGGGAGAAATAAATAAATTGTTGTATTTATTTAATTTTTTGAGAATAAAAATGTGAAAGGTGAACTTAAATAAATGTGAATTTATTTAATTAAAGGTGAAATATAGAGGATAGAGGGATACACCATAAAATAATTAAATAAATTACTTATATCTATATGATTAATTCTAGGAGGGTGCTTGGGAAGGTTGATTATATAATTGGTCTTATTTAATTATTTTGTAGAAGGGATAAAATAGAGTATAGTTAGGTGTGAATGATTTTATGTTTCAAAATTTTACACCTCTTTGAGATGACATCATGATTATAAAATAATGTCATTTCACAGAGAAATGAAACCTAGTGAATTTAGAAGGGATGAGAATAGTGGCAAGATGAACTAATCATTGGAAGGAGAGGAGTGATGATGATGAGGTAGGTAGGTATTCCCCTTATGAAGATAGGAAATTTTGAAGAACATGGGTGTTGTCTTAAAATGGATGAAGGGATTAGAGGAAGAAAGATAAAAGAATAGATGGATTAGGATAAGAAGATTCATGGAGAGATGAGAGAGAGGGATAGTCATGATAAAAGGGCTTGAGAAACTTTTAGTTGATACAACACTTGATTTATGCACTAAGGTATAAGGACTAGGGTGATGATTTTCTAAGTGTGCAAAGGATTGACTAAAAAGAAAAGGTCACAAGAAAACATATATCACATAACACCATGATATGGAATACAATTATGTCATTGTGGAAAGGTATTGTGAGGACCATTAAAAATGAAAATAAATGATAATATAAAAATAAATCTATAAGTCATACACAATCATATAAATAAAAACAAATATTTTACACCTAGTCAAGCTAAAAGTTGATTGATCAATCAATCAATGATGATGATAGTGTTATTGATGATCATAATTATGTGAGGATTGGGTACAATCTATATTGATGATAGTATTGTGATGATGATAAAAATGAAAGGATTAGGAATGATATATCCAAATGATGATAATTTGTGTAAAATAGATAAAGTTTTATAGCAAGGAAGGGAATAAAAAGTGTTAAATTCTTTGCATGATGTCTTAGTATAATTATAAAAATACATGGATTAGGATAATTTGTGTTGATATGGATTACTTTGGGGTTTTTTTGTTTTTGAGGTAAGGCGCATTGGATAACTTTAGGTATCTAATTTCTTGGAATCAATTATAAGGGACACCTGGGACTATGGACATGTGAGGAAATATGGGTGATGAGAGGATTATGAGAGGGGATTCATAGTGTAATCTACAAGGAATATGTCACATAAGAATAATATGCCCAAGTATAGATATATTATCGAGGATAAAAATGGATACAAGAGGGATGCATTAAGTAGAGAAAGTAAGGCTTGTGTTTCACAAATAATTCTTGCATATTTTTCCCCTATCCTTACCAAAAAAAAGGAGGGTGTATGGATTGCATGTGATGGGATATGTATACATATATAATAGGTGGGTAGATATGATAAGTTAGATAGGATGCAAGAATATCCTCCCAAAGTGTATGGTGATTGTAGAAGGGAAATTTATGCATGGTTTCTATTTTCCACGTTTTCATCATGGTATTAGTGCAAGGTGCCATATGAAATAATTTTTTATATTAGATAACATTTTCTATTTAACATATTGATTTTTTATAAATTAGGCTTTTGGGATGTTGGCATAAGTGTAAGAGAGGGGGACCACCACATGAAAGGCCCCAGGTCATGGAGGGCCAAGATGTGGAAGGCTTCCCTAACTTACCTTAGCTTAATGAGGTGTTAGGATATGAGGATGAGAATGATGAGGAATATGAAGTCCCACAACCACTTTACAATCTTGAGATTCAAAATAAGGCTAGGCGACCTGGTTTTCAAGCTTAACACTATATCTTAGATAGCTCTCTATCTGAGGATGAAAATGTAGTTCTGGGATGACAATGCGGTGCGTTGGTGTCTCTCAGGTGCACTGGCGTGCATATGACCAAAGGACCGACAATACAACATGAACTATTAGAAAATAAGCTAGCAGCCCAACTATTGACTTCTAAAAGAGAAAAACAACACCATGAAATATAAGAAGTACAAACAAATGTGATAAAGAAAATATACAAAAGCTAGGGTGATGAAGATGATTTCGTAGAAGAGCCTATTCACCAGCTAGCTCCTTGAGAACTCGTTCACCTAAACACAAAGAGGAGGAAAATGTTGGGTGGTTGTATAAGGGCCTACCTCAGTTAGAACTTTCTTTGGTGTTTCCACCTCCATGGACGACCAAGAAAGTAAGTATGATAAAGAAATTAATATAATAGAGAACACCAAAAGCACTAAAAAATAGTAAATGTGCTTACTCAACCAAGTGATAGAGGAGAGGAAAGGGAAGCTTACCACCTCCACCAAGAGCACTCAAGGATGCTTGAGGGATAAAATGAGAGTACTCAAGCCTTTGCTGCAATGGTGTTGTCCCAAAATTTCTCTATCAAAGTGATGGAGTGAAGTTGCTGCTGCAATGAAGTGCTTGAAGTGATTGGAGTGAGTGAAAGTGAGCTTGTGAATGAGGTGAAGAAGTTCAACTGAATGCTTAGAGGGTTGTAGAAGATGAAAAGCTTGTTGAAGGAGAAAATTTGAAGGAAAGGGTGAAGAAAATGACCATATTCAGGTTGGTTGGCCGAAGAGGGTGTTACAACTTGAATTCCAATGAGAAGTGTAACGCCTCTATAGGTTCAGCCATAGGAATCTGCCTGGGACGTAAGCACACCATGTAGACATCTAGAAGCTACACAGGCATCCTTGACAGAAATGCCTCCACTGACACTCAAAATAGGTTCCAAGTGGGATGCAAGCAGCGAGCTTATGTGTAATTAAGCCTCTGAACTTGGTTTTCTAAGGTGGATAAAGGAAAAAAGGGGATTTTCATAAAGGGTGCAAATTCACTCTCATACATTTTTCCCCTGCTTTAGTGAGCACGAGTACTGATGAGTGCTTGGTAAAGTAGCTCAAGGAAGGAGTAAGGTTAGAAATGTATACCTGAACCATTGAGGAAGTAGACCACGATCTGGTGAACCTGAAGGTGCAGGGCAAGTGAAGGACTCCATAGCTTCTCAAAACTATGAAGTTTAAGATAGAAAGCATCTTATAGGTCTGTGGATTTGCAAAGGTTTCCCCCAAAAACTATAGCATGGAGGATACCTTGTGAATCAAGTGCTTCATAGGCCCGCAGACCTGCAAGGAAGGTGTCCGCAAAAAACTATAGGCACTTTATAGGCGCTTTATAGCATGGAGAAAACCAAAAGGAAGTGCCCTACTGGCTCTCAGGTCTGTAGGGAGGTATCCCCCAAGATCTCTCACATGGAGGAAACCTAAGAAAGTGGAATTCATAGAGTTAGGAAGTAGCCATGTAGGCAAGTAAGCAGAAAATCGTGTAGACTATCGATAATTTGGAAATATTACAAAGGGGTCCCTTGGGAACCCTTCAAAAGAAGAGGGGTCCACTCAAGGGATGCAGTATTTGAAATGCAAGGTCTAGTTAGGCTAGCCCCAAGCAAGATGTGAATGATTTAACTCAAGATAAGTTCTTCAAAGGGGTCCCTTGAGAACCCACCATGAAGAAGGGAGTCCACTCAAGGGATGTACGATCTGAAAGCAGATGTTTTCTTTCTCAGAGTGATCCATCATCAAGGGATCCTTTTGAAAGATGTTCACTTCATCAAGGAATTCAAAAGGAAGAATATGACCCCACATGAGGGGAAGGTCAAAGTTGTTCCCACTTCAAAGGAAAGTTTTTAGGTCCTTTCTTTATGAACCTGTGATGAAGGAGACATATTCCGTTAGGGTTCCAAGTTGTGAATGCAATTCTGAAGAAAAGTTTGCGAAGATTTTTGAGAGAAGAGTCATTGACAACAAATGTATTTTTTGAAAATTGAAATGTTTAAGGGAAGCGTTGTCACACATGAGAGGGAAAACTCAAGAAAAGAAGATAAAGATAAAAGAAAAGAGAAAAGACAAAATGAACAAAGGGTGCATGGGGATCTAGTTGAGTAGGTTAGATCTATCCAAGCTCATATAAATAATAGGTAACCATGGTGCAAGGTGAAAGATCATCAATCCTCAGCTAGATTAGGAAGAATGCACAAAACACAAAGTAAAAATAAAAAAAATGGGTCAACATGGAAGGGAAGCTTGCCTAAATTCCTCCAACACTGTGCATCATCCCCAATTTATCGAAAATCAAGCACAAACATGGAAGAATTATGATACACATAAAAGAAGGTTTACGACACAAAAATCCATGCTTGTATCCAAGAACTAATAAGGGTGACCAGAGTCATCTAGGAACACATAACATGATCATGGGGGAACACATCACAAAACATACACACACAAAAGATCAAGAAGAGGTCTCCTCCTAACACTAATCGACCAAGAGGTCATCTGATTCCCACTCTAGGTCACCGTAGGGGGAAGGAGGATGAGCTTGCAGTGGTGGGATGTTAAGAGGAGGAGTTACTAGCCATCCCACAACAAGGGCCAAAGAAGAAGGCCCTGCTAGGTATTCTTCACTGAGCTCTTATGGAGCTAAGGTTAGTGACTTTGCGACGATCATTACAAGGCTGAAAATTCATCCACAAAGTTAAACATGCACCCCACAGGAGCACCATGTCTAACTTCAGTGGACAGGGCAAGACATGCCTGAGATCCACTGCTAGGCTCATCGAATGACTCAGGAGAAGATGGGATAGGTTTTGTCACCAAGACATAACAAGTCAATGTGGGGCCACCTTGCAGAGAAGGTGAAATCCTCTTACATCCTTCACTCCTAGAAGGACCAAACTCCACCTTTTTCTTCATTAGATGAGATGAACTCCCCACAGACGAGGCTAGAGGTGCGAAGGAAGAGGAGGAAAGAATTGTAGTGGATACAACCAAGGCATTAATCATATCCATGGGTTTCGGGAAAGGTTGGATATCTAGAATGAACATCAGTAAAGGTGGCTCCACCAAAGGAATGATGAACACCTGTACCCCCTTGGGGTTATGTGCATTCATACTCGCAATGGAAGCTGAGGGCAGTGCAGGACCATAATGAAGAGAAGCAGAAGGAAGGGAAGAGGGCGACACTACAGGAGGCCCTGAAGCAGGGGTAGTTGTCTCTTCTTCCTTTGTGAGGCAGCCTGCTCAACCAAGAGAGCCTTTCATCAGTACTTATGCTCACGTGCAAGGTAGTATCTATGACTCTTGAAGCTGGAGGCTAGAGGCTATGAAGGAACAAAAGGCTCCTACTTAGCCATAGGAACATCCACTACAACCATTTCTGACAGAGGAATGAATTACTGAATGGGAGCAAGAGGAATAGGTTGAGAAGCAACAAGGGGAGTCAGATTAAGAGCCTTGGTAGTAGGCCTCTTCCCATTCATTGCTTTAGGAGGATGAGTGGTTGGAGGCTGCGAAGGTTGAGAAAAAGAGGACTCTCCTCGGGAGACCTTCTTCCTGTTATATCGAATGGGTTTAGGTTCTGTTGGTAGAACACGAAGTTCAAATGAAGGATGCTTAGGATTTTGCTAAGCGGGCACCATAGGATTCTCTTGAAAATGAGGAGAAAAATATGATGGTACCACAATAGAGTGAGAAGAAGCATCAAATTGACCAGTGGAAGAAGAAGGAGGATCTTGGGACCACTTCTCTTCCTTTCTTCATGCCATAGCGACATCACTGTCAGATTTTAAACAAGCCCTATGTGAAACAACATAAGGCGAGGAAGGGTATATCACTTTTGGCCTTGGAAAACCTTTCTTATAGTTCTGATATGTTCATTGTAGAAATTCCATTCTATGTGGAAGAGGACCAATGTGCGTAGGCCAAGAGTAGTCCAAGGAGTAGCTACCATGTGCAGCTGGTGGTCTATAACCGGTGTCATTGATTATGTGTACATAACCCCCGTGGATAAATTTTAAGCATTTATGCACAACCAAGGGTACCGCATTCATCACCACCAAGCAAGGGATACCCTATTTCACCTTAAAGAGCTTAGACTAAGCAATAATGTCAAACAAGAGTTTCACAGATTTAGGTCCAACTGAGACTGACAGGACAATACTACCTAAAGGGGGCACAAAAAGTTCATCATGTGTGAGGATGGTGCTTACAGGAGGATCATACCCATCTTTATGTAAGAAGTTGATCAACATAATCTCCTTAGTTATTATGTTTACTTGTGATGTCGAATCAATGAGAACATCCACTACGATGTTTCCATTGATCTGTGTAGGAATATAGAGAGGAGATGGTTCCCTATTAAAACTCATTGAAAGGTCCTATGATGTAAAGGTTATACTAGTACCACTGTCCATAGGCTGCACAGAGGGGATAGGTTGATGCAGGAAGGAGGCCATTATACACAAGAGATGATACTTCCATAGAGTCCCTAAAGGTTAGAGGGTAAGACAGTGACCCAATTAAGGTGTCATTATGCAACACATTCAAAACCTTCCAACTATTCCCACTAGGGGTCATTGGTTGAGTTGTAAGGAAACAAACTCACAACTCTCACACCTATAACACTCCTAGAGTTCAAGGAAAGGAACTGTCAGTATCACAAAAATGGAACCAAAATGGTTCACGTTGGGTTCACCAAAAATGTAAGAAAGGGGGACCACCACATGCAAGGCCCCAGGTCATGGAGGGCCAAGATGCGGGAGGTAGCCCTAACTTACCTCAACTTAATGAGGTGTTAGGATATGAGGATGAGAATGATGAGGACTATGAATTATTGCAACCACTTTGCAATATTGAGATTCAAAATAAGGCTAGGCGAGCTGGTTTTTGAGCTCAACACTATATCTCAGATAGCTCTCTATCTGAGGATGAAAGTGCAACACGCTGGTGTCTCTCAAGTGTGCTAGAGTTCATTCGAATAGAGGACTAAAAGTATAATGTGAACTTTTAGAAAACAAGCTAATAGCCTAGCTAGCAACTTCTAAAAGAGCAAAACAACACTATGAAATACGAGAAGTACAAACGAATGTGATAAAGTAAATATACGAAATATAGGGTGACGAAGATGATTTCGTAGAAGAGCCTATTCGCCAGCTAGCTCCTTGAGATCTCATTCACCTACACACAAAGATGAGGAAAATGTTGGGTGGCTATATAGGATCATGCCTCAGTCACACCCCGCTTTGGTGTTTCCACCTCCATGGACAACCAAGAAAGCAAGTATGATAAAGAAAGTACTATAATAGAGAGCACGAAAAGAACTACAAAATAGTAAATGTGCTTACTCAACCAAGTGATAGAGGAGAGGAAAGGGAAGCTTACCACCTCCACCAAGATCACTCAAGGCTACTTGGGGGAGAAAATGAGAGTACTCGAGCATCTGCTACAATGGTGTTGTCCCCAACTTTCTCTATCAAAGTGATGGAGTGAAGTTGTTGCTACAATGGAGTACTTGAAGTGCTTGGAGTGAGTGAAAGTGAGCTTGTGAATGAGGTGAAGAAGTTCAATTGAATGCTTAGAGGCTTGTAGAAGATGAAAAGCTTGTTGAAGGAGAGAATTTGAAGGAAAGGGTGAAGAAAATGACCATATTCGGGTTGGTTGATCGAAGAGGGCGTTACCACTTGACTCCCAATGAGAAGTGTAATACCTTTGCAGGTTCAGCCACATGAATCTTCCATGGACGTAAGCGCAACATGCAGATGTCTACGCACTGCATGGGTGTCCCTGACAGAAACACCCCATGCATTTTTGGGTCCTATCTCTCTCCTTTTAGGTGAAAAACCCTAGAAGAGCTAGAGTTGTCCACAGTGACCCGAAATTCTACGGTTCATTTTGGTGAACCTGACTTTTGAACACTTTAGATTTATGATTTCATTCTCATATTGCATCTTAGTTTATGTTCTCATTACCATTCAATTAGGTCATTTATTTGTTATTGCATTCTAGGAATTTCATATTGTATTAGTGAAAACATCATTTAGATTTCATTTTTGCATTGCAATTCATTGAAAAAAAAGTAAAAATATGCATTCTACATTTGTACTTGCATTCTATAGAGCATTTAAATAATCTTAATTTTTTTGAAAAAACACAAAAAAATTGCATCCTGGGACTCATTCGCCACTCTAGGCTAATCTGTCCCTCTGCACTTTTTAGACAACATTTCACACATCTTTTTGGCATTTTTCTACATTTTAGTTCATTGTTCCTACATTCTATTTTAATTTCTAGAATCTTTGTTATTACTCATTTATTGCATATTAGTTTATTTGCATCATGGCATTTTCTTTCAATAAGTTTTGGACTTCATTAACATCCTTGGTGGACATGTCCAACTATGCCTTTGGCTATGACCCTAATGACATTGAGCTACCTCATGCTATTTCAACTCCTCATGATTGTCCTCCTCATGATGTAGACATCATTGGAGAAGATGATGTTAGCATGAATGAGTTCTATAATAATTTCCTTAATAACTTAGAAGCCAATGCAACCTTTTATCCCTCCATGAAGTCACAAGATCTTCCACCTGTTGCACCTCTTGATCACTTTGCATATTTACATCCTAAAATCAATGATGGACCTATGGTTCCTCCCTCATGAGGATCTAGTTTCTTTAACCCCACACACTCAAACCCCTTTTATGATCATAAAGTCACAAACACTTCCATAAACCTTGAAGCAACATATGGAAATGGTTTCACTATCTTGAGTAAACAAGATTGTGACACGAAAGATGAACATGATTAGTTTATGGAACAAAACCCAACCTAAGAAAACACAAGAGGACTAGGATATCAAGATCATTCTCATCCTAATAGACATCCTCTTCAACCTAGGAGACTTCAGGATGCTAGTACAATGATCTTGAATCCTCCTAACTTGAAAATTATCCTTCCACATGAACAACCATTCTCTCCTTCTAATGATAAGGATGTTAGGATCCCTATGGGTCCCCTTTCTCCTTCTAGTCATGAAAAAGGAGAACCTAGCAAATTTAAATGACTATACAAATTGAAGAAGCTAAAGTTTCCTGCACATCATATACCTGAATTTGAAAGGAGACTTCAACTGCTTTTAAACAAAGGTCTTATACTCTTACTAGCTTCAAATAGGTTGGTCATTCATCCTGACAATTCAAACATATCATATTGCAAATATCATTGCATTATTGGACACCGAACAGAAGCATGCTGAACATTGAATGAGATACTAGATAAGTATCATTTCACTGATACCAACTGCTAAGTTCCTATCATCCCTTAAAGCATCATGGCCTTAGCATGCCATAGTTGAACTATTTTTCATTCTCACTATTGCATGATCTTCTCCATCATCACCTTTGGCTCATACTTGTTTTCCCCTTCGTGGATACAAGTAGTTGTTAGCCTTTATCCTTGTAATGCACTTGTCTTTGTCTCTTACCTATGTTATTCATTTTATGCTTACCTTTTAAAGATTGAGAAATCAATAACTTAGTTAATGGTTGACTTACACTTGCATTACTTGTTTCTTTATGTGTGTATCATGTTCCCCCGTGACGTGTGTTTGATGTTCCCTCTCTTTGTACACTTCTTCTATTCATTCCTCTATTCTTCTAATTGTCATTCCTTGTCTTTTCTTTTGTTTTGTGTTTTCTATTTGGGGATGAAACAAAGCTTAGAGATGCCCTATGTCTCTTCCATGTTGACCCAAAAGGTCTTTGTCTTTTCTTTTGTTTTTTGTTTTCCATTTGGTAATGATGCAAAATGCAGAGATGCCCTATGTCTCTTCCATGTTGACCCAAAAGGTCTTTGTCTTTTGTTTTGTTTTGTGTTTTTCATTTGAGGATGACACAAAGAATAGAGACACCCTATGTCTCTTCCATGTTGACCCAAAAGGTCCTTGTCTTTTGTTTTGTTTTGTGTTTTCTATTTGGGGATGACACAAAGGATAGATACACCCTATGTCTTTTCCATGTTGATCCAAAAGTTCCTTGTCTTTTTCACTTTTGTTTTGTGTTTTCCTTTTGGGGATGACACAAAGCATTGAGACCAAAATGTCTCCTTCATGTTGAATCAAAATCTTTTTCCTTTTTGTTTCCTTTTTGCTTGTGTTTTCTTTTTGGGATGATGCAAGGCATCAAGACCACAATGTATCTTCCATGTTGACTCAAAATGAACTTTCTTTTTCCTTTGTTTTCGCTCTCTTTGTGTCATTCTTCCAGTTCTATGTGTATTTGGGGAATGATAATAGTTTCGAGCTCTTCCATAAAAATATTGTAGCAACAAACATACTGACTCAAAATTCATAGATCCCTTATGTGTTTGGTGTGCTTTCTTTTTTGGGGTCAAACAATTTCGAGCTCTTTCATAAAAACATTGCAGCAACAAACATATTGACTCCAAATCCATAGATCCCTTATGTGTTTGGCGTGCTTTCTTTTGTAGGGGGAAAATCCCTTTCTTTTTCTTTCATTTTCCTTGACATGACACAACCTAACTACGAAACATATGACTTGGCATAGAGCTTTCCAAGTTGGCTCTTGTGTCTTTTTTTCTTTTTTCTTTTTTCTTTTTCTTTTTCTTTTTCTTTTTCTTTTTCTTTTTCTTTTCTTCTCTACTTTCAAGTAATTTCTCATAGAATAATGTGTAGCAATTCCTTTAAAGAGGGGGTTATACATTACCATAATTCATTTGCATGATTCTTGGTTCCTAGTGTAGCCTTGTAATTTGTGTAATGCGTTTGTTATTTTGTGGATGACATTGGGTGTGATGTCCTTCATAAGTGTGATCTATCTCAGCATATTACATTCCTCTTGGTGGATTGATGTGACACATTGGATCCCTAAGTTGTGAATGTACTATTCTCTGATTGGTCCTCTCTTGGAGAAATTAGACACAATGTTCCCTAAGTGACTGACCTTGCATAAAATTAACAAGACTCCTTTGAACATATTTTACTTTTTGCATTTTTCCACATTGCATAATGTAGCTTGCATGATTGTGGTACCTTTGTCTTTTCGTTCATAAGCACTTGTCTTTGTGGCACCCTGTTAAAGTTATCAATGGGCATATCTTTAACATGGTTGAGTGGGAATCCCACCTAGCGGAATGACTTTTCCCCTAGCCACTTTTGTGTTTTTTTGAGTGCATACCAACTAGCGTATGAATCTCACCTTTTTGGGCCTTCTCACCTTGTAGACTAGTTTTGTGGCCCTAGAGTGAGTACAATTGGGCTTTCTGAGCTAGTGGACCGCCCTATGTTCTGTCACCCTAGAGTGAGTACACATTCTCTTTTAGCCTAGATCTTATCCACAACTATTTGGATTAGTGATCGAAGCTTCATTCAATTCATTTCAAATACTTGCGTGTTCCTTTGTTCTTATTTTTAGTTTTCCATGTGATCTTCATCTTGGGGGCTTGATCATCTCTCTTGATCATTGTCATTCCATCTTGCTAAACGTAAGTGCATTTGAATCCTCCTCTCAATGTTCATGGCTACTTTAGTGTGAGTTTGAAGCAAGTTCAACCTCTCACTAAAGTGGGGGCTAAATGTGTTGTAGAAAAATGCCCCATTGTCATTTTCATAGCTTTTTAGGTCTTATTTCATGGTATTTGATATGTTTTGCTCTGATTTTATGTTGCAACATGGCTTGAACATGCATATTTAGGTACTAAAATTCAAATAATGTCTTGTGAAGGTGTTGTGAAGTGTTGTAAGACATTTCTACATTCTTCTAGATTCTATTCATTACAATTCACCTAAAAAACATCTTTTTACACATCATCAAGTACTATTTTGAAGTGTTGTAAAGTATTATAACAAGATTTCACACTTTCCTAGGCACAACTTCACTATTTATCTCTTCTTATGACTTAATTGACCTCTTTATGCCCTCATATGCTTTAATTAAGTGTATTTTTGGATATTATCCCGAGAAACAACATTAAATGAAACTTAATTCCCAACACTTGTTTTTAGGTCCTAGGTGGGACCCATTCACCATGGGTGGCGAATGAGTCCGCCTTGGCCCCAAATTTAAAATATTTTAAATTTCTTTTTGGTATTTTATTAAAAATCACTTGATGTCGGCCTGTGATGAGGTATGAATGGGAAACTATGACACAAGATTGTATAAATAGGAAATTTTCATTTCATTTTACATCTCCTACAATCTCATTCATTCAAGCAATCTCATACAAGAATTCAAGCATCTTACAACATCTTTTCAAGCAACATTCAAGCACTTTGAAGCATCCATTGACATTACTTTAGAATTTTATTATCAAGGATTTGGAGAGTTAATAGCATTTGCATGTTTTTAGTTTATATTTCCTTTACATTTCATTATTCTGTTAATGGTTTGATTACTTCAAGTGGGGTTTGACCAAGGCAAACCCCTATTTGCTAACCCTCAACCATTTTTCCCTCTTGCATGTGTGTTTGCAGACTTAGGTATTCAGAGTTATCAAGCATTTATGTGTTGAAAAGTGGAAAGAAAAGTCAACTAGGTGTTTCAAGTCAACTTAAGCATATTTCAAGCTTGAAGAGAGTTTTCTGTCTGTTTCCTATAGAACTAACTTCCACAACCCGACAAGCAGACATTTCTAGATTTGGTGTTGTAAAGTTGTCTTCTAATTTTCCAAAATTTTGGGAGAGGACTGATTTACCATTAGTGGTGAATGAGTCCCACCTTAGGACTGAAAATCTGAGTTTTTTCAAATTTCAGATCTTGACTGTCAAAAACCAGTTCCTGACATTATTTTACTAGGAGGACTAATTCGCCACCTTGGGTGAATGAGTCCCATTGTGAAAAATTAGTAATTTTCATCAACATCTAGAACACTCTAGAATCATCACAATTTATCCAGGTGCACTCAAATTCATCCTTGTTCTTTCTGTTTTGCATTATTTCTTCATTTACATAGTTTTTTGCATATCACAACGTGTTTTCAAAAATAGCTTAAATTACACTTTTGCATTTTTTTTAATTCATTTAGATTAGTTAATTGCATTTAGTTTAATTCATTTAGGCATAATAACATCACACATTACATTAATTAAATGAACCTCATGCATTTTTGGGTCCTATCTCTCTCCTTTTAGGTGAAAAACCCTAGGAGAGATCAAGTTGCCCATAGTGAGCCGAAAATCTACGGTTCAACATACAATCAAGAGTCAAGATCTACATTCATGCTAGCGATTTCATACAAGATTAAAACCTTTATTTCAAGGGTTTTTTGAGTTGTAACATTAAATTTGTTCATTCATCATTCCTTCATGCTATTTCATTTTATTTCAAGGTTTGATTACCAAGATGAGGTTTGACCAAGGAAAACCCCTATCCATTAAAAAATCAACATTTTCCTCCCTCTACATGTGTGATTTCAGATCTAGGTGATTTGGAGCTTGAAGATCCTTTGAAGACAAAGTTGCAAGATTGAAGAAAGTTGTCAAAGTTGCTAAGAAGTTTTCATCTTCAAGGAAAGTCACCTACATGACATAATTCAAAGTTTTAGACTCGGAGATCAGACGAGGAAAAGCTATAGAAGATCACTAGAGGATACTAGAGTTTTATCCAAACCCTAAATTTCCACGTTGGGCATATGAGTCCCAATATACCACTTTTTCAGTCATTTCATGTAGATCTTGGTTTACTAGTTGCAGATTCTAGATTTAGCTTGAAACCCTAAACTGGGTCTAAATTGCCTAGCCTAGCATATGAGTCTTAGTTCACATAAAAATTGATAATTTTGGGATTTCAAACCTTATTCCAAGCATCTCTAGTCTTCCAGGTGCCCCTCTATTCATTCTCAGTTTCTAATTTTGATTTTAAGTTTTATTTCCTAGGTTACATAGCTAGATTTGCATATTACTTGCATTTCCTTCTTTCTAAGCATTTTCTTAGTGGTGAACCCCATTTTAATCACACCTAAGGAGACCTTGTAGCAATATCCTTTTCAAATTAGATAATTAGGTTGAGATCTCTAGGGTTTCCTTTAATGAACTAAGAGTGAAATAGGAAGGGACCCCCTCTCTTTGTGTGTTCCATCTCCTAAAAGGTGGAGCACCCTATTTTCTTTGGTTTATTTTGGTGAAACCAAACTTTGAACCATTTATTTCTGATTTGGAGTTCATTGAAGTCCTAGATATAGCTTACATTAGATTTTCATTAGATCTTGCATTAGTTAATTTTCATTTCTAGGTCTTCTAAAATTTGCAATGGTGAAAAGTGCATATAGGTTGCATTTTTGCATATTAGATCATTCAATTTCACTAAAATTATGAAATTGCAAATAGTCAAGATATCATACCAATTAGAAACCTTAACATTCACTTAGAATTTTTTGAATTTAGTGTCAAAACCCTCATCTGGGACTCATTCTCTCCTCTAGGCAATTAGGTCCATGTATAAGTTATTTTACCTAATTTTTGGGAATGTTGTGTTGTGTGTTTCTCATTGATTGAGCCTTCAAAAAACCCTAACTGGGACTCATTTTCCCTTCTAGGTGATTTAGTCCCATATTATACCTAAAATTTTATTTTATAGCATTAAATTTTTTATTTTTGTGTTTCTATTTTTTGTTATTAGATCTCTATTTTAGTGTACCGAGTTTCTGTTTCATTCATTGCATTAGATCTAGCTTAATTTGGTTTCATTTCAAGTTCATGTTTCAATTGTGGATAGAATTATATTATTGAAATCTTGTTTCATTTCAAGCATTACTTCATAGATTGATTAGATTAGATTACATTTGGAATTCATTAGAAAAAAAAAAAACTAAAAACATCAAAAGAAACAAACAAAAAATGCTTAACCTTGGAGAAAGCATATAATTCAAAACCTTTAGAATTGACGAATTTGACATGTTATATGAATCCCTTGATGAATTCATCTCCCCTAGATCATCCAATAAAGCTTTGATACAAGAGGATGCAAGCATCAACAATTATGACAATCATAATTTTTCTTCTCTTGATACCTCTCCTATTAGTGACGAAGGTATCTTGGTGAAAGAAGATACAATCATCGAAAATCATGAAAGTCTTGTTTGTCCTTCTCCTCCTCCCCTTTGGAAGATATTATGACATAAGAAGATGAGATCATTACAACTACTTTACCTAGTCTCCATTCATCTCCCAACACCTCCCCTACTTGTGAGAATGCCTTAGTGAAAAATGATACAATCATGAATAATCATGAAAAACACATTTGTGGGAGGATATGTTGATATTAAGAGATCCAATGATTGAGAGCTATGACAATCCTACCTCTCCTACTTGGGAAGACATTATAGGACATAGGGATGTAATTGTAGGTAGCCACGACAATCAAACTTGTCCTCCTAATATCTCTTCTAGATACAAAGATGATAGTTTGGTCTTAGAAGATGCACCTATTGACAGTCATGAAAATCTTGATTCCACCTTTCCTAATGCCCCTACCATTTAGGAAGACCTATTTGAATGAAAAAGTCCAATCATTGGTAAGCATGAAAAACATAGTTATTTTTCTCTTGATGCCTCCCTTATTTGTGATGAAGCTACTTTACAAAATCTAACCATGTAATGTGATGATCCTCTTGTTTGTTACTTTTCTAAAATATCTCCTACTAGGGTAGTGTTAACGATGATTTTACTCATAGAAAATAGGGAAAATAAATTCTTCACAAACAAGACTGCAAAGAGCCTATCCTTCTTGAAAGATATGGAACAAGGAAAACCTAAAGGGAAATTCTACTTTAATAGGAAAATATTGGCTTTAGTTCAATTCCAAGTCTTTGATAACTAGGTCATGTTTGCGCTAGGGTCGCTCTCAGGTTTGATGTGATATTGTTGTTAATCTCAAAGGGACTACGATTATTTCTAGTTTTGTTAAGAATCATAATCATTTCACACAAAATTTTGACTTCATTCATAAAATAACATCATGAAATCAAAATATTTACAATAATATTCCATGAACATACAAATTATTTGGTATCACTTAAGTAGATTTAGCATTAATCATTCAACAATTTCATAAAAAATGAAAGATTTTCAATAAAATTCCATCCATTCATTTAAATTTTGGAACATTTTCAAGAATTTAAACATCTCTAAAATAAAGCATAAAAATACTAAAAATTAAAATTTCTCCTGGTTATTCTCCATGCATTCCTCAAAGAATCAATTAAAGTAGAGAAAACCACTTTATGCTTCACCAAATTACTTCACAGCTACATATAAATCGGTGCAAGCTTTTAAAGAGAGGGGTTTCATTTCTAGACATCGAGTAGGTTTTGTATGCACCCTTAAACGATGCAACATACAATCTTGTTCAGTCTAAATAACAAAACCATCTACAAAATATTCATGAGATAGGTAGCTATCTAATTGGCTTTGATATTAGTCAATGTATACATGCATACAAAGTTTTACGTCGAAATGATTCAAAAAATAGGAAAAAAAAACTTGAAAAAGTTTTATGCTCTTCTGACATCCACAAATTTTGAACTTAAAATAAAAATAAAGTAGGAAACAACCTTTTATAGGAACAAAGCCTCAAAAGTTAAACTTAAAGTCTATCTAGAGAATCATTAATAACAAATTAAAATGTGGCATGTGGCATATGCTAACTATCATCAAAATATTCTAGATCGAGTCAAAGCTTTGACTTCATCAGCAACAACACTTTCACTTTGTCTTCCAACACTAAACACTTTAGATATATTAGGGCTATCAACTTCCTTCGAAAATACTAGAATAGAGAATATTGACCAGGACCAGGATCAACCTGCAAACTCAAAAATTGCAAACAAAAAAAAAATCTCCATCACACTTCCGGTGTTCGGTATCTGATTCTTCATCTTCTCACTCAAAGCTCGGGCTCCAAGATCTTTTCTTCACCTTTCTTCAATTGGTACTCTTGGAAAGCATTCAATACTTGATGCACATGTTCCTTTGAAATCCCTTGTATTTCCATCCAAGTGAATTTTAGGCTTGTATATTCTTTAGATACCTTCAATATAATACCATTCCTCTATAATTTATTTGCTTCATATTTAGCTATAGTGTTTCTGCACTGTATAATTTCATAGATGACCTTCCTCATTAACAATTGAATAGGATCTCTGTTTATTCTTTCAATCCATTCCTTGAAGGCCTTAGCTTTTTTACCCTCCTATCCGAATGTCTGGGGATCACAACCTTGAAGTGTTAGCATTTCAATAAACTCTCGATCTTCATCAATCAATTTTATACATTCCATGGTGACCTTTTCAAATCCTTCAATGCATTGCATTAACATGTCACCTTCCCATTTCAATTGTTTCTTCCATTTTTTTTGACAATGAAAGTTCTTGTTCTGAGATTACATTTCCCTGACATATTAATTCTTGGATATTTACTTGCATGAGAATTTCAATATTTCACGTTTCTTCAATAACTTGCTCCTAGAGAAATTTGCATTCATTTTCAAATCTTTTAGATTTCTCTAACCAATGGTATGCTTCCTTGTGCTTCCTTATTGCATCTGTAATGAATTCTCCCACCTACTTTACCTAGTACTCAATCCATTCTTCAAATATATTCATTTTATGGTGAACTGCTGCAATTGTATCCACCTATTCTTGTGACATCAATACTAGATGTTGGCGTAATTCAGCCTGTGCTTGACCAAACAAAGTTAATGACTTATAAAATGCTCCAAGGTAGCAACCAGTTCTTTCAATTCTCTTTTCTTCTATTTGTATTTCTGTACTTTGGCAACAATAGCATCCAAATTCACTTTTATTTCTTCTAACTCTTTTCTCCAAGATGAGTGTCCAAGATTAATACTCGTTATCTTGTAATCCTTAGATTTTATTTCATGTCTATCTTTATTAGTTGTTGGAGTAGCTATATGGATGGTTCTATCACCATCTGCATTTCTTTGTATGACATGTTTTGCTTTTTCTCTATGCTTAGGCTTAGGAGTATCTACTTCCTATATAAAATTATTAAGATTCATAGGAAATACTTCTACTTCCATTAGGGAAGCTAATTCCCTTATTAACCAATCAGGTGTATCATCTTCTTGCTCTACCTTTATAACATTTCTTTGTTCCTAGTTTCCACTTGATTTAGGAACTTCTCATTTTTTTGTCATGTCTTCTGAAATGGGAATTTCCTTAGTAATTTCTATCATAGATTCAGGATTAGTAGGGTTTAGCACTGTCTCCTCTATTTGAAGACTTATATTTTCTTGTCTTTCTATATTTTTAACATTACCTCTCTGGACATTACTTTCTTTATTCTCTACTACATCAGGGTTTTCCTCATTTTCCATTCCATCACCTAATTTTTTTTTAGCTTCTTCCTTCTCAATCTCAATTTAAATTTCAACATGGCATTTCTCTAGTTCTTCAAAGACCTACAACTATTCATTAACATTTGGAACATTCCCGAGTGAAGGCTGGGAATCAAAAGTATCTTCAACAATTATTTCATCAATAGGGTTCTACTTTGTAGCCTCCCCTGTTTCCAGCTCATGGATATTAGGGTTTCCTACCTCTGAGGTGAGTGTTCCTTGTATAAAGTCTTCTTCTTCAACATTTATAGGATTAGAACCTGTATCTTGAATCTCTTCTATCACTGGATGTACCATGGGTTTATCTTTATACTTCTTTTCTTTCACTTTCTCCCACATGGAACCCCATCTCTCCATCTATTCTTTAATTTTGGCTTCATTTTCCTTAGAAAGTTCCTCTAAAACCATAGGAGTTCCTCCTCGTGTTTGTTTCATACTAGCCATGTTAACATAAGGATAAGTAAATAGTGTTGCAACCCTTTGAGATGCAGACCTGGTTTGTGTACCAACATTTTATGTTACTCCTGCTTCTTCATCAATAACCAGTTTAGTTCTTGGCTTCATTGTAGAGGAAGAGGAACCTTTGGGTTTTAATTTTTATTTATTTGTACTTGTTTCTACATCTCTCTGCTTATTAGATGGCTTCATAGGATTTTTTTCTTGAAGTTTTAGGGTTTCTTTCTTCAATTCTTATACTAGGAGCAACCTTACTAGTTTTTCTTCTCTTCTTAGTAGGATCTCCACTCTCAAATGTTATTTCATCTCTTTTTTTTCTCCTTTTTTCTTTTGATAATGTGGGCTCAAATCCTCTTTCTCTCAAAGCTTTACAAAAATCATCAATCCAGTGTTGAGTATATACTAAAATTAGTCTAGAGAACTCATCAATTGATGTCATGTCTTCATCATCATAACCTGGATCTAGGTTGGGTTCATCATATACCCTATCTTCGTTGTAAAATTTATTCAACACTTGGATATCATCCTCTTCCAATTGATCTATAATGTCATGAAGCTTGAGAATTTAGGCAGAATTTAGAGACAATCTTTCATATTTTCTTACTCTTACTCTATGCCTGTCTTCACAATTAAGCCAATAATTTTCTAAGTGTGGTACACGAGCACAATAACCAACTATATTCTTGGAAATATTTCCCTCAATGTCATAATATATTCTCTAAAGTTGGATTTATTCAAAATTATATGTTCTTAATTATTCTTCACATAAGTCAGTCACTTTGATTGCATTACACTTAATTTCCTATCACGATGGGAAATTTGAAAGAGGCCTTCTTGTGAGGATGGCTATAAAGATCCTAAGACAATTTCACCAATCTCACCAATTCTGATAAAATAATTTTGTTTGTTGGGTACCTAGGCAACACCAACAGATGTCCATCAAATCCTTCCATCCTAATGTAGGAGTAAGTAGGAAACTAAATGTACCAGCCTCCCATTGGTCGAATAACACTTTGTGCTTACAGGGACAATCCTTTGGCTTTATCACCTTCCATCATTTTGACTAGTTTCATGGAGAAAAAATAATTGAATTTTTTGTAATTATCTTTATATCCATGGATGGCGATCTTGGGTAAATGAGCATATATCAAACTATTTACTACCTTTGTGCCCAGAGTACCAATCTACTTCAACCCTTGCTTGCTGGCTCTTATGGCACATGAGTAAATAACATATGAAGACATATAAAAGCACTTGGTTTTGAGAAATTTTGTTATCTGTTCATATAATCTGTCACTTATAAACTTTCCCCAATGCATTTGCATGGGACTTTCCATCAGGTTGGATATTATTACAAACATCCAAGGTTAAAATTTACTTGCATCCCTAAAACCATCTACCCTGCTTAGCAAAGTTATAATATCTTACATTTCTTTGTTGAACATAGACCTCTAAATTACTTTGGTCTATGGTATAATGAACTCTTGGCACCATTGGGTACTCATAATTTCTCTATTATGGGGTTCAACATTCAGATACATTTTTCCCTTTGCTTTCATATCAACATTGTGCATTAGGGAGCCCAAATGTATATATAATTCCTTTTTGTGAGAGGTCTGCATAAATTCTCCCTTCTTTCTCAATGACTATTTTGGCTAGGTTGTAGTAATTAATACATTGTGTAACCAATTCAGGGGCCTCCATTGCCGGTCCTACTAAAAGTAACCCATTTTTTACAATATTTTTGGTATATTGAGAGGCATTTTCTTGTAATACCCACAAACGGATTTCAATATCAAAAGACCATCCCATATGAGTGTCTGTAACCACCACATTGATTAGTATGGCTTGCAAATTACAACATTTGAATTCATCTTTTTCCCTTGCATCAAAAGTACTCATTTTCTCTGATGTGTTCTGTAATTTTCAAAATGTGTGTCTTTTGTGTGAGTTAGGGTTAAAATTAACCAAAACTTATAGTTTATAAATTTTTTAGTTCATCTTTCGATTAAATTAAAAAATAAAAGAATAATTATCATTTCAATTTCTAAAGGGAAATACCATTTTTAAGACTTTTCCAACTTGAAAATCACTAGTAGAGTGTCAGTTATCTTTAAAATACCTAGTTTTGATCAATGATGATGATCTTTCAGAATGCAACTTCAAAAACCTTGGTAACTATGTTCTTGATTTCTTAAAATTTACCTCTACTTGCGTGCCAGTATTGTTTCGTTCTTTCAATGTCCTTTGCAAATTTTTAGCACAATGTGAAGTGGAGTGTTACAAAAGAATCTGCACGCTTGAGGTGGTGCCAAGTACATAGGTAGTTCACCACCTTTATTAATTACCTATTATTTCACATTAAATCTTGAATAAAGGTGAAATCATTATGTATTAGGGTTCAAATTATGAAGATCTAGATTTCTGCACGAGCTCGCTACTGAGGAGAAAGATGATGCAATGATCATATGTGGCAATCAGGTGTCACACTAATTCTCTGTAAGGTATGGGTCATTAAAGATATGTGATCAATTTGTGATCATTGAGATTGGGACTTTCTGATATTGAATTTGAAAAGAAACACCGAGATCTGGGAATTTACCTCTAAGCTTCAGAAAGAGAAAAATCAAAACAAGAGAAAAGAATGAGAACTAAGATCAAGAGAGATTAACAAATTTTAAAACATACTCTCTAGTTTCCAACTTCCGAATAAGGGAAAGAAAAGGAAATAATAAAAAAGAAGTACTAGAATCTGATAAAAAGGATATTACCAGGATTGACAACTCCGGTCAGTGAAATACTAGGTGGAACTAGGACCAAATGAAGATACAATTTGCCTTGATTGAAATGCAGGACTCTAGGATTCTGATTTTTAGTAATATATTAAAATTTTATGAAAATATCGAAACACCGAATTTGGGAAGGAAAATGATAAAATGAAAGACCAAGAGAAATTGAAAATGAGATCAGTAACCAACCTAACCGTAGAACAATGCCAAAGCAAAAAACGAAAAAGGGAATAGAGGAAAAGGAAAAAAAAGGGGGTCCACATTTTTCCAAGGGGCAAAATGGGGCATGTTGTGAGACCACACAATAGGTAGATATTATGGCACAAGAGAATGATACCTTAGGGAAAAGGGATGAAATTATGGATAACAATCAAATTTTCCCCTTCTTCGAATATCTCCCCCATTGGTGAAGAAGATATTATGGTGTTAGAAGATCCAATCAATGAGAGTCATGAGAATCATAGGGAAAACATTATTGAACAAGAAATTCCATCATTGATAAGAAAGAAAATCCAACCATTCACAACTCCCTTACTTGTGATGAAGTTATTTTAGAAGAACCAACCTTTGAATGTCATGAACATATAATTTTTATCTCTCCTAAAAGCTCTCCTACTAGGGAAGGTATCATGGTGCAAGAAAATGACAACATTGACATTTCTTTCAAACACTAGTAATATGGCTTCCTTAGATGAAGAAGATGAAGTGAAATTAGATGCATCTTCACTAAGAGATCATGAAAATAAGGATAAGTATTTTGAAGTTATGCACATTAGATATCCCTTGACACCAACGACACCTGTAGAAATTGTACAAGAAAAAGAAAAAGAAAAGCATATTGAAGAAGTCAAAAAGTTATTGGAAGATGCTTGGGGAACCTTTGATTTCATACCTACATTCATTGGAGAATACACAATCATAAAAAAAGAATCTAAAAAGGGAAAAGAAAAACTGGTAACATTAATACAAAATTCAAAATCATCCACCTCAACCACTTTATAAGAAAAGAAAACATACATGAAAAACTCTAATGAAGTTGATTATGAACAACTACCAAATTTGAAAGAAGTGAAAAAGCTTTATGGAAGAGGTTATGGACTTATGAAACAACTTGGGTATAGTGGAAAAGGATGTGGTGCTAGAAAACAAGGTATTCATGTCCTTATAGAGTATAAAACATAATAAATGAAGAATGGTATTGGTTATTGTCCCTCAAAATACATAAACAAGCCTTCACTCAATGTCAACACTATTACGAAAGATTCTTCCAAGGTCCAACTTTAACTTTGGTGCACCCTAAACTGATAGATATATCCTTATATTTGCATCAAGTTGATACTTTGTTTGTTCATCATAATCAATAACAATAGTTTTTTCTCCTTGCCATGTAATAGTTGTAGGATCATAGCATACTCACTATTTCATGTTTTACACTCATTGCAAATAATTTCCTTTTTGCAAGGAGAAACATATCATCATGCATTCTTGGCTCACCCTTGTCTTGCACTAAGTGGAGGCAAGGTGTTAGGTAGCCTTGTCCTTGTATGACACTTGTCATTGTCTCTTTTGGCTAGTTGACTACCTTCCATGTATATACATGAGCAAGCCTGGGATGTGAATGACATGCCTTAAGTTGGCTTGCATGTGACATACATTTATTTCTATGTTTAGTATTTCATTTTGGGGGCAACCCTTTATGTATGACGTATCTTTATTTAGAAACATATGACTTAGCATAGGGATTTCCAAATAAGGTATCATGTCCTCTTTATTTTTAGCATTTATCACTTACTACTTTAAAGTAATTGCTCTCAACATGGTGTTTAGCAATTTCTGTAAAGTGGGGGTATACATTGGCATTATTCTTTTGTATTTCAACTCATGTTTCATTGTGTAGTCTTCTCACTTCATGCGATTTGTCTTTCTATTTGTGGTCACATTGGGTGTAATGTCCTTCAAGAGCGTGATATCTCTTAGAATATTATATTCCTTTTAGTGGCTTGATGCTACACACTACATCCCCTAAGTTGTGACTCTTTTATTCTTCAATTGGTCCTCTCTTCGAGACATTAGGCACAATGTTCCCTAAGTTAAGACCTTACATGAACTAAGAAAATCTCCTTTGAATGTAACTTACAGTACTTTTGAATTTATAATAGCTTTCATATGGAAACCTTGCATAGCACACTTTTCTTTCCTATGGAGAGATCTTGTTTGTTCATGGGTGTTAGCATATAAATTTTTTCTTGCCTCATGAATTCTTGTTGTTCGTGTTGTGTGGTGCATTATCAAGGTTATTAGGAGGTATAGCTTTGGTATGGTTAGCGTATAGGAGTAAAACTTAGGCATGAATTTCCCATGGCCACTTTCTTGTATATGTGAGCACATAGTGACCTCATGTGTATGTGTCTTTGGGGGCTGACCTAGTGGAAAACCTAAGGGTCCACTAGCCCTTGTGAGTGTGAATTTGGTTTGCATATTGGACATCTTGTTCCACTTGTGAATATTTTCTAGACAAATAACTTAGATCTGATCCACATAATGTTAGACAAATAGTTGAGGCTTGATCAACCCCATTTTTTGTTTTTGTTTTCTTTTTTCTTTATGTATTTGGAAGTGTATGCTTGTACCTTGTTGTTTCTCCTTATGCTATTCACATGAATGCTATTTTGTGCCTATGTTCATTTTCCATAGGATCTCAATCTTGGGGACTTGCATAACCCTTTTAGTTGTTGTTATCCTTTCTTGATAGCATTGGTACACTTGGACCCCTCTTGATGCGATTTTGACTACTTTAGTGTGAGTTTGAAGCAAGTTCCTCCTCTCACTAAAGTGGGGGCTAAATGTAGTGTAGAAAAATGCATCCCTTTACATTTTCACACTTGTTTGGGTCCTCCCTACTAAAATCAGTCTTCTTTATGCTCTATTTGGTCCTATTTTTTATCCATAAGCCTTATTTAATGCATCTTTCCAAGGATAATCCTAACACTTATCTAATGACCAATCATAATTCATGATTTTGGGTTGTGTGCTCTATATTTAGTGATCTAGGATCATACACCACCTTGGGTGTATGGGTCTCACCTAAGTCTCAGGGTCTGATCTTGAATATGGCATGGAACTTAACATTTCTTGAAATTTGTATCCTAAGCTTAGGCTATTGGGACTCATATAGCTCGACTGGCATATGAGTCCCACTTTAGCTTGGACCTATTTTGAATTCAATTCTTGGATGGATTTAGTCTTGTAGATCTGATGTCATCTCGTACTGTTGTAATTTTGGGAAATTTAACATAAACAAGTAAAAATACAAGGTTATTTCGCATATTTTCTCCTAAGCTTTCAAGTATTCAAGCATTATAGCAAAATTGTGATCAAGAGTACTTAAGAGCATTCAAGAGCTTATTATCAAGCATTTTGGAGCTATATTCAAGATTCAAGCATCATATCAAAGTCTTCATGCATCATGTGTGTTTTTGAGCTAACATTTGTGATGTAGGTTTTCATAACATACAATAAAGAGTCAAGAGCTACATTCATGCTAGCGATTTAATACAATATTGCAACCTTTATTTCAAGGGTTTGGTGAGTTGAAACATTAAATTTTTTCATTCATCATTCCTTCATGCTATTTCATTTCATTTCAAGGTTTCATTACCAAAATGGGGTTTGACCAAGGAAAGCCCCTATCCACTAAAAAATCAACATTTTCCCTCCCTCTACATGTGTGATTATAGATCTAGGTGATTTGGATCTTGAAGATCCTTTGAAGACAAAGTTTCAAGATTGAAGAAAGTTGTCAAAGTTTTCATCTTCACAAAAAGTCACCTATAGGGCAGAATTCAAAGTTTCAGACTCGAAGATCAGAAAAGAGAGAAGCTATAGAAAATCAATAGAGGATACTAGATTTTCAACCAAACCCTAATACTTAGAATAAATCACCACCTTAGGTGTATGAGTCCTAGTATACCACTTTTTAGTCATTTCCTGTAGATCTTGGTTTACTAGTTACAGATTCCATAGTTAGCCTGAAACCCTAAACTAGGTCTAAATCACCTAGCCTGTAGTATGAGTCCTGGTTCACATAAAAAGTCATAATTTCGAGAGTGAAAACCTTATTCTAGGAATCTATAGTCTTCCAAGTTCCCCTCTGTTCATTCTTGATTTCTCATTCTAATTTTAAGTTTCATTTCCTAGTTTACATAGCTAGAATTGCATATTACTAGCATTTCCTTCTTTCTAGGCATTTTCTTAGTGGTGAAACCCATTTTAATCACACCTAAGGAGACATTGTAGCAATCCATTTTCCTAATTAGATTATTAGGTTGAGATCTTTAGGGTTTCCTTTAATGAACTAAGAGTGAAATAGGAAGGGATCCCCTCTCTTTGTGTGTTCCATCTCCTAAAAGGTGGAGCACCCTATTTCCTTTGGTTCAATTCCCCTCGGTAGGGTTTGGAGGAAATTCCCTGAGTGGGGGATGCTAGGGGTAGCTAACCTGAAGCAAAAACTAGCTAATTTTGTTAAAGAAAAATTTCTACTCATTTGTATTTGAAATTTAGCTATAACAACTATAAAAAGCACCCAAAAATAACAATTTATTGCTGCACATTAGAAACCAATAGTCACATGTAATGAGAATAGCATGCAACACAAATTGCATGGGAATTCAAATAGTCATGTGGTGTTTAGTTTTGTTGCTACAGGGTGTGTGAAGTGTGTGGAGAATTTGCAAGTCATAGGTAGTGGTAGACAAAGATTATACGGGTATTGCATTAGGCACACATAGCACTATGCATGGAAAAATAGAGTAGTAGAAATAAGTGAATCGATTACTACATATTGTAGCTATTTCTACAATGTATTATAAATTATATTTTGTGGAAGTTATTTAATATAACAGACTGCTATTTGTGGATGTATCCCAAGAATTGGGTGAACCATGTTAAAAATCTCGTTCTCATTGTTTTATGTGAATTTTTTCATTGCTCTATTCCATTTTTTATCTATGTTTAATTAAATCTACATATAACTCATAATTCATTCCCTCTATTCCTACTTGCAATTCCTACCAAAAAGGTTTGAGAAAAGTCCAAACCTTGTTTGTGATGAACTAGAGATCAAGAGATGAATGACTAAGGTGTAGTGAATAAGCCCTAATGGAGGCCCCTTAGAAATTTATTTTAGAGTTCCTAACTATTTCTAATGCTCCAATAAGTGATTTGGTAGACTCCCAAATATGAAATATGGAAGATTTTAATAGAATAATTATAGCAATATAGTGAAATTTCTTCTCCTAATGATTGAACTAACCATGAGAAAGCATACAAGAAATTACATGTGGAAATGATTAATCACTGACTAATTTTTTAGTTCCTAATTGATCGCTAACAATTCAAATTCCTTTTAGAAGAAGTATAAAGGAGAAAAAATAAAGTTTTGTGAGATATTTTGGTTGAGAGAGAAATGAAAGATATTGAAGGGATTGAGAAGCCAAGATAAAGAGGGAGTAAACATGAGAAAGGGTAACCATGAGAGAAGGAGCTTGAGAAGAAATTAAGGTTGCCATAGGATATGACTAGAGTTAGAAAGAAATAGAAAGAGAGCGAAGCCATGTAAGAAGGACAAAATGTATGTCATTATGTTGAATATAATGTATGAAAGAATCTTTAAGAAAATATTATGGATTTTTGGTTTGTACATTGTGTCTGCATGTTGTGTGTGTTTTGGGCCATGAGGTTGGGTAGCCTAAAAAGGACCCTAACCATGAATAAATCATATTGTATCAGAGTGATGTTTATTTTGGGGTTTTGTTGAAGAGAGTGTCGAGAAATATTACTTGTTCAAATAAATTGTGTTAAGATGAGCGTGATGAGATATTTTAAAGAATGAGATTGAGTTAGCTATCCTCCATTAGGGATTGAAGCTGGGTAGAAGGTACAAGAGAATCCTACATGAAGAAAGTGGTTAGAGGAAGTGTAAGAGGTGCATATTCTAGGGTCCCTATTGGGTAGGTGATAGGTGTGTACAAGATAATATTAGCTACCCTGTACTAGAGACAAGGATGGGTAGAAGGTGTAGAGTTACTCCAATGAGAGAAAGTAGGTAAAGGAAGCAAGTTCTTGTTGGGTAGAGGAAAGGCATGAGACAATTTTTTTACAAGTATGAAAGAGGACCTATAACTATTAAAATATACTTATGAGTTGATGTGTACCAAAAAAGTGTGTGAGTAGGTTACATAGTGAAACAACGGAAATAGGCAGGGGCATACCTTTGAGGAGATGGAGCACAAGGGAAGGGTTCATCCTATTTCACTATTGTTTCACTCAAGGAAACCTTGGAAATCTCAATCCAATGATAGAATGAGAGAAATATATCTTGCAATAGGATGTCCTAGGGTGTGTTTAAGGACCAAAATAGGGTTCACCACCAAGCTAGGGCTTGTAAAGACAAGAAATGAATGTAACATGCAAAGTACTATGCAAAACCCAACTAAATGACCTAGGAAATGAAATTGAAATGTAGAATAAAAGACATAGAAAGTATAGAGGTGCACTTGGAAGAAGGATGAGGTCAGAACAAGCTCCAATACCATGAAAAACTGTTGTTTGGTGCCCACTGGGACTCATACACTAGTCTAGGAAATTTAGTCCCAGACTAGGGTTTCTATTCCAAAATTGGAATATCACAGTGGTTGATCTAAATCTCTTGAAATCTAGAAAATGTGTTGTATTGGGACTCATATGCCACAAGTGGCATATTAGTACCACCGTACTTTTTTAGAGGGTAAATACTTGAGTCAACTCTCCTATCTCTGCTCTTCCTTCCACAATTTGTTTCCTAGTCTGAAACTCTAATTTACAACTTGTAGGTGGATTTCTGTGAATATGGAAACCTTGTGACAACTTGATGAATTTCTTCAAGCTTGTAACTTAATCTTCAAAGATCCTTCAAGATCTAAGACACCTAGATCTTGAATTACACATGTAGAGAGATAAAAACTTGTTGATTTATTAGGAAATAGGGGTTTTCCTTGGTCAAACTCCATTTAGGTAATTAAACCTTGTGATGAAACAATGAAATATGAAACATGAACAATGATACCTTGAATGATGTCTTGAGATGCAAATCAACAATCTAACATTGAAGTGGCCATGTAGAAAGTAGATCTTGATCTTTAACTTTGATATTAAATAATTCTTGTAAATGGATCTTCAATGCTGCATCACAACACTAGCTCAACAACATGCTTGATGGTTTATGATCTTGACATGATGATGGATCTTGAATTGCTACAAAAAATGATGAAGAATTCTACCCTTGAATGCCTTAGAAATGCTCTTGTAAACTCTCTTAATGCTCTTGTGAAGTCTTGAAATTCTTAACTCTTGATGGCTTATGTGGATATCATGAAGGCTTAGGTGATAATGATTTGAGACCTTGTTTATATAGGTAATCCATCTAACTTACCATTTATTAGATCCCAAAAGCTGACATTCATGAAATTTGAACTTAAAACCTTGATTTCCCTCTCAAAACCCTAAAAATGGGCCAAGTGGGACTCATATGCCGCTTGTGGTATATAGGTCCAATATGGATGAGACTCATGTTTGTTTTTGAGCTAACAATTGTGATGTAGGGTTGCATGATTCAAGCTAGCATTTCATTCAATATCTATCCTATCCAAGCAAAATGCAAGATCTACATCCATTGGAGCCATTTCATATATGTTTGGAACACTTCATTTCTATGGTTTGGTGAGTTGTAATATCTTATTTTGTTCATTCATCATTGTCCATTCATATTTCATATTATTTCAAGGTTTAATTACCAAAATAGGGTTTCACCAAGGAAAACCCCTAAGTTCCACTAACAAACAAAAACAATTTCCTCTCTTTAGTGTGTGATTTGTAGGTTTAGATTGAAGATACATTGAAGAATGAGTTTGGAGAAAGTTGTCAAAGTGTTCAAAGTTATCACCTTGCATTGGAAATACGTGGAAGACTTCTACAAGTTGCAAATTAGGGTTTTGGATCTAGAAAGCAATTGGGAAGCATAAAGCAGACCTTGAAGACTAGATTCAAACTTTCAAGTTTTAGAAAACTGTAATTGGACTGATACGCCAATTTTGGTGTATGAGTCCTAGTTTAGGTCAAATTTTTAGGTTTTTATAGATTTAGATACCCATTTGCCAAATTCCCGTTCCTGCACAGAAACCTAGATCTGGGACTGATTCACCTAGCTTGGTGTATGAGTCATAGTTAGCATTAAAGTAATTGTTTTAGGTTTTTCAAATCTCATTCTAGTCATCTTTAGATTTCTAAGTGCACACATTTCATCTTGCATCTTTTCTTTTTGTTCCATGTGCATTATTAGGTTATTTAGTGGAAGATTGCATCATATTAGGGTTAAGCATTACCTCTCGCATTGCATTTTTCTTTCCAAGTTTTAACTTGGTGGTGAACCCCTCATTATTTTATAATCAACCCCTAGGAAAACCCTATTTCAAGATATATTTCTCCTTTGCATTGAGATCTCTAGGGTCATCCTTGAATGAGAGAGTGTAAAGATTGTTATTCTATCTTCCAAGCACAAAACCAACAATTTTCCCTCTTTCACCCAAATATATATTTTTTTTGATAACCTGCAATGATGATAGGCTGACAAAGGAGGATGATTTTTTCTTGCAATGGGGTGGGGGGAAGGGTGGATTTTTTTCTCCAACACTTGCACAATCTGTACTTTTCCCCACAAATAGCTGAAAAATCCTGTAATGGAATTCAATTGATGAAGTGAAATATTGATAAATGGGTAGGTGATCTTAAATTTTTTGGACCTTCTGAACACAACGACGTAGTCAAATATCACCCAAAGTGAATCAAAACTTAGTTGTCTCCTAGATGAGAACAAGTAGCCCTTCGAGAAAACCCTTCAACCTTTGATGATCTCCTCAGCTCAACTTCCCAAATATGAGATGAATCTTCTATGGCCTTGTCTCTGATACTAAGAGACCCCATTTCTTGGAGCCATTTTTTCAAATAGGAATGTTAGGTTTCCAATTTCACTAAATTGCCAAGCTAGTGGGCCCACTAGCTTTCCAATTTAGTGAAATTGGTAATGTAGTGGCCTATTTGAAAAAATGGGTCCAAGAAATGGGGTCTCCTAGTGATTTACATCACCGGAAGACCTTGTAAATCACTGAGAGACCCCATTTCTTGGACCCATTTTTTCAAACAAGGCAAGTTAGGTTGCCATTTTCATTGAATTGGCAAGCTAGTGGGCCCACTGACTTGCCAATTCAATGAAATTGTCAATGTAGTGGCCTGTTTGAAAAAATGGGTCTCCCAGTGATGTAAATCACTAGGAGACCCCATTTCTTGAACCCATTTTTCAAACAAGCCAAGTTAGGTTGTCAATTTCACCAAATTGGCAAGCTAGTGGGCCCTCTACCCTCTACTTTTAACCCTCTCCATCTATCTCTCTCCCACTCACTCCCTCCCTCTCTCTAGTCTCTACCTCCCACCCCCTCTCCCTCTCTCAAGTCTCTCTCTCTCTCACTCCCTCTATCTCTCTCCCCTCTACCCTTAATGCTAAACCCTAAACTCTTAAAACTGAAACCCTTAAACCCTCTACCCTCTACCCTTTATCTCTCTCAAGTCTCTTACTCCTACCCCCTCTCCCTCTGTCAAGTCTCTCTCTCCTCTCTACCCTTAACTGTCTACCCTCTAGATACCCTTAACCCTTAAACCCTTAAACCCTCCACCCTCTACCCTCTATCTCTCTCCCACTCCCTCCCTCCCTCTCTCTCTCTTTCTCTCAAGTCTCTAGACCTCCTACCCCCTCTCCCTTTCTCAAGTCTCTCTCTCTCTCTCACTCCTCACTCCTATCTCTCTCCCCTCTACCCTCTACCCTTAACCCTTAAACTCTTAGACCCTTAAACCCTCTACCTTAGGTTTCCAATTCGATGAAATTGGGAATGTAGTGGCATGTTTGAAAATGGGTCCAAGAAATGGGGTCTCCTAGTGATTTATATCACCAAGAAACCCCATTTCTTGGACCCATTTTTTCAAACAGGCAAGTTACGTTGCTAATTTCATTGAATTGTCAAGCTAGTGGGCCCATCAGCTTGCCAATTTGGTGAAATTGGAAATGTAGTGGCCTATTTTAAAAAATGGGGTCTCCCAATGATGTAAATCACTAGGAGACCCCATTTCTTGGACCCATTTTTTCAAACAAGGTAGGTTAGGTTTCCAATTTCATCGAATTGGCAAGCTAGTTGGCCTGTTGGCTTGCCAATTCAGTGAAATTGGCAATGTAGTGGCCTATTTTAAAAAATGGGTCCAAGAAATGGGGTCTCCTAGCGATGCAAATCACCAGGAGACTCCATTTCTTAGACCCATTTTTTCAAATAGGCCAAGTGATGGAGAGGTAGTGGGAGGGAGATAGAGAGAGATAGATAGAGGGAGCGAGATAGAGTGGTAGGGATTGATTGAGCAAGAGGTATGTAGAAAGAGGGAGAGGGTAGATAGAGACAATTAGAGAGGTTAGGAGAGAGGAGTGAGATGTATAGATAGAGAGAAATGGATAGGGTTTGAGGGTATAGGGTTGATGGACTAGGGTTGAGGACCTATAGGGTTGATGATTTAGGGTATTGGGTTGAGGGATTAGGGTTGAGGGTAGAGGGTATTGGGTCTCTACCGTCAACCCAATACCCTCTACCCTCAACCCTAATCCCTCAACCATTAATACGTTAAACCAAAGAAAACTCTCTACCCTAATCCCTAGACCCTAAGAGGGAGTGAGAGAGAGAGGTAGTGATGGAGAGGCAGTGGGAAGAGAGATAGATAGAAGGAAGTGAGAGAGAGTGGTAGGGATTGATTGAGAAAAGGTATGTAGAAAGGAGAGGGTAGATATAGACAATTAAGAGAGGGTAGGAGAGAGAGGGGAGGGAGAGAGAGGTGATATGTATAGATAAAGAGAAAGGGATAGGGGTTAAGGGTATAGGGTTGAGGGATTAGGGTTGAGGGTAGATGGTATTGGGTCTCTACCCTCAACCCTAATCCCTCAACCCTTAAACCCTTAAACCCTTAAACCCAATAAAACTCTTTACCCTAATCCCTAAACCCTAAGGAGTGAGAGAGAGAGTGTGATGGAGAGGTAGTGGGAGGTAGATAGAGAGAGAGATAGAGGGAGCGAGAGAGAGTGGTAGGGATTGATTGAGAAAGAGGTACATAGAAAGAGGGAGAGGGTAGATAGAGACAATTAGAGAGGGTAGGAGAGAGGGAGGGAGAGAGAGGTGAGATGCATAGATAGAGAGAAAGGGATAGGGGTTGAGGGTATAGGGTCAAGGGATTAGGGTGGAGGACCTATAGGGTTAATGATTTAGGGTATTGGGTTGAGGATATAGGGTTGAGGAAATAGGGTTGAGGGTAGAGGGTAGAAGGTTTAAGGGTTTAGGGTTGAGGGTAGAGGGTTTAGGGTATAGGTTTGAGGGTATATGGTTGAAGGATTAGGTTGAGGGTCTAATGTATAGGGTAGAGGGTATAGGGGTTGAGGGTTAAGGGTTTAAGGGTTGAGGGTTGAGGGATTAAAGGTTGAGGGTTGAGAATTGAGGGTTGAGGGTTTAATGTATAGGGTAGAGGGTAGAGGATTTAAGGGATTATGGTTTAAGGGTTGAGGGTAGAGGATTGAGTGTATAGGGTTGTGGGATTAGGGTTGAGGTCCCAATGTATAGGGTACATAGGCTATAGGGGTTGATGGATTA